>JASSUY010056343.1:0-91523 GCA_032466535.1 Forpus xanthops
CCCTGCCCATGGCAGGGAGGTTGGAACTAGATGATCTTAAAGTCCTTTCCAACCCTAACTATTCTATGATTCTATGATTATAAAGGATTGCTGTCCTTGGAGAAAATAAAGCACTGGGGAGAAGTAATGCGTTCAAAGTTGCTGGAAGAACTGGGAGTTGAGGAGGCATAGCTTGTATTCCCACCTCCTGCCTGTTCCTCTAGACTGCGCCATCCTTACCCAGCACTGAGGCAGTCAGTCACTCCTAGAGGCACCATATTCGATGCAGTTTTGGATGTGTGGCTGAGAGAAGGAAAAAGAACTCAGTAAGTAGCACAGCATTATGAAAAATACCATTCCTGCTACCTTGTTTAGCTGTTATGCTGTAGAGGAATTCAAGCCATGTAAACTGTTCCGCAAGGTGTTAGGTCATATTTTTTTCAGCTTGCCCATTACGGTTTATGTTGTTCCTGCAACAAGCTCTTTGCGTGTTCAAGAACTTTAAATATATAGAAGCATGTTGTCAAAATTTGGACAGTTACTTGAATGCATATGAAAGTGACCAAGATCTTTTGTAGTTTTCCAGGGGCAAAAGTGTGCCCATGCAGATTATGTAGATCAGGATATTGCTAGGCAGGTTCTAATTTGCTGACATGTTACTGGCGAAAAATCATGAATACAAATGGAGATTGGCATGAACTCTTGGGGAATTTTGATAAGTAGATGGTGCGGGGTTTTCTAAATATGTTATTTCTGGTGATAAAAGTAACAAAGTTAAGGAAATTCTAGATGGATAAAACACCTTTGGTTTGAGTATTAAGAGGTATCTGTGGCTGGAAACAGCATCCTTATATTTAAAGGTCTTAACTAGCAGTGCAGTTATTTAGTGTTTCAAATTGATGATACTCTATAATTTTGTGGCTGCCATGCCATTGGTAATAATGTAGTAATGAAAATGATATGCTGTGCTTGAAAGGTTAGTGTTACTGGCTTGATTAAAATACGATTGCATCTTAGAGATAGATGCTCGTTGTTTATTTTCTGTGCTGTGTGAAGTTTACAGACTTCCAGCTGAGGAAATGCTGGCTTGTGAAGTGTACCGTCAGTACCTGAATGCCCCAACCTTCTATCTCAATGTACCTTGCAGACTGGTGGTTTTATGTACTTGCCCCAGGTTGTATCAAATGGCTTTTCAGGGATCAGAATGATTTCTCTCATTATGACTTTAATACAGACAAAGCAGTACACAGGACATGAAGCGCCCAACAGGCTCCCAGGATTATGTCTCAGACTGTAAGAGTGCATATTTAGAAGAGCATTGTCTGTGAAATCCTGAAGACATTTTCCATATATCCCTGTAGCAAAGTTTTCATTTGAGAAGGCCATTAATGAATGTTTTTCTTTTGTTTTCTGTGCATTGCTACTTCCTGCCAAAGGCATATGCTGCTCAGATGGAAAATGCTAATGAAAAAAGTATAAAGACATATTGCTGATTTTAATTCACAGCCATGCTTTTTCTACTTCAATATTGGCGTGTCACATAGTCCTGTTTCTCATATACATCTTGGTAATAAATAGACTATTCCATGGAGAAGCAGGCTTTAGTTATCTGGTAGGAAATTAGGCAAAAATTACTGTTACGTCAGTATTATTTGAGATACAGTGAGGGGTCACAGGGAAGGGAATCTGTTTTTACTTTACTAAAATCTGGAATGCTGTTTTTCTTACTCTCCAAGAACAGGTTGAAATCTTGCATGTCTTACTTCATTGGGCCAAATGTGGAATTTATTTAGATTTCAGTCAGATACAGTAGTAACACATTCACATTCAGCAGTATGAAATTTCCCAGACTACTTTAAGTGATGCCAGTTAAGCTTACAGCTACATGAGTCACCTAGAGTAAAAAGAGAAAAAGTGACCGAAAAAGCACATAGCCATCTTTGCATGCTGAAGATTTAGAAGGTATGTCTGAATAGAAGAAATAAGTACTATATTTACTAAGTACTATATACAAATGCAGCCATATTCCACCTATTAGAGAGACCTATTACAGAGAACAGTTAACAGCATTAGACTTGGTTTTATGAAATGAAAAACAAAACAACTGAAATGTAAGGTTTTCCAGAGTTATTCCTTTTGTATGTGCAGTCCAACAAGCTATATTTAAAAAGAATTCATAATAAGCATAAAAGTTGCCCAGGGAGGTTCACCTTGTAGCAGAAGCATTCTGGAAAAGTTCTGTGCAAGCTTAGCACAAAGAAGAAGGGTCTGACAAAATGTATGAAGGTGATTTCTACAAATCCTTTATATTTTCTGTAAAAACAAAGATCTGTTTAAGTAGCAAGGAGAAACTTGGCAGCATTCTGTATGCCCATGGTTTCACCTTAGGTGTAGAAAATGAGAGGGAGACTGGAGCAATATAGTTATAATACTGTCCTGCCTTTGTAGCGTGACAGTGTCAGTGTAGGACTCAGGGGTAAGGGAATACAGTTGAAATGGCTGGTGTAGTATATACAACCTTGTAAGATGTAGGCATACGTTTATGGATACTAGCAAAATGTGGACATAGGTAGAACGTAACTGTAAAGCTACAGAGAGATTTGTTATGGCTATGTGGCAGGTAGAAAGGGAACAATACGTTATGAATGGTATAAAAGAAAATAGAAATGAAATGTAGACGTGGAAAAGGCCCAAGTGATATTGTTGTCTGTGATAATTTCAGTGAAGGCAGGATAAAAACCACTGTTACAAAAATAGAAAAGGTCCGTGGAAATCAGTTGTGACTGTAAACAGATACATGCATGCACATGTAAAGGTGAGAACTGAGGAGAGAAATCATGCTGGAGAAAGGGAATTCCAGACAGATGGGACAGCACATGCTGAAGGGCAACCCCAGCTGCGTGGTTACGAGGACGGGACGGGGAGGAATGCATGAGTGGGCAGTAATGGGATGATGGACACAAGATTGGAGAGGCAGGGTGGAGAGAGGCCAAGAGGAGGTTCTGAAACAAAACGGGATGCTAAATATAAATAGAATTCAGACATTAGCTGTGTCACAGCGATATAATTACGGCCGTTACATTTTTTCAGTCTGGAAGGACACAACCTCAGTCCTTAAGGTTTTAGGTTACAGGGACAGAGGGACAAAGTTAAAAGAAAGAAATAGTATGAATGAAGGCAGGAAGTGATAAAACCATGAGTGGTGGAATACATGGAACAGGTTGCTAACAAATTAATTAAATAAATCCAGCTCTATTTGTTCAGTTGATTTTAAATTTAGAGTAATTTGGAAAAGTTCCAAAATATATTTTCAAGCTTGTTTGTTCGTAGGTGGTTTTTTAGATCTTCATATTCTCTAATGTGTTTCCAATATATCTGCTAACTTAAATGCGTTATCTCAAAGTCCGTTAGTCCCTTTTAAAAAGCTGTCATTCAGATTCTGTGATGTGAATGCATTTTAAATCCCTAGATGGGCTTATTAGGACAAATTGCATTTCAAATCTTGGACAATCATTGTCTTGCATTCATTGGCTGGAGGAAGAAAAGATGGTGTTGAAATAGCAGATTACTGCTAGTTGAAAAATGTACCAATCTAATTTTCAGGTGGTAAAAATGTACTTATAATTGAATTTGAACCTAGTTTAGACTCTTACCAGGTTACTGACTTTCCCATCCACACAGAAAATTGTGTGAGTAATGAAATCACTTATCTCTAATATTTCGTAATTACAGCCCGCATTCTCTTTCAAATCACTCTTTTTTCAGGGACCACATTCACAGGTGTCTGACACTCCTCTGCTTGCTCTCTGCAGCTGGCATCATCATTTTAAACTTTCCCTTTTAACTCTTAGTTCTGCAAACAATTTTCTAAGTCTTCAGAGTCTGTAAGGCTGCTTTGAAGCACAGTGAAGTGCCCTCTCATGTGGTGGGTGGACTGGTTCTTTGGGATGACCTGTTTCAGCTGGGAGGCAGGAGGTTGCAAGAGGATGAGTGGATCAGTTACAGCACCTGTGGGATGCAGGCTGTGATTGAGGGGAGAGGAGGTGTGCAGTTTGTGTGGGGAGGAGGTTGCAGGACTAGGAGTTGTACAGGTCAAGTTAGTAAGTGCTTTCTGTGGAAAGACTTGGAAATGGATCTCTCTGAGATATGGCAGTTGTCTACTGGACAAAGGAGCTAATGTACCACAGTGCAGGGCTAGCTTTGTTCAAACAACTTCCTGCTTAAAACCAGTGCCCTGGATTTAGGGAACTTGAGAATTAACACTTTTCTTTGAACTGAGGCTGCAGATATGCTTGCATCTTGTGTGGGTGGTCTGTGTGTGCTACCTGTGAGCTTCCAACCTCCAGTGTTCTGTCCCAGCCACCTCTTCCCGCCGTCTAGCAGGGGAAATCAGGAGGGTGGGTTTTCTTTTCATCAGCTGGCAGCATGTTTGATAACCATAGTGCCATGTTTGTGTATGGAAGAGCAGTTCCTGAGCTGGAGGAGCAGCCTGGGAGTGATGTCTTCCCTGAGGTAGCTGGGCTGCCACAGTGGTTCCCATCCCTGTAAGGCAACAGATCCCATGGGGGCAGGATCAAAATGAAACTTCAGTGCTATACTGCCAGTGGTTTTGAGCAGCTAAAAATGAGTGTACTGATATATTGATCGACTCCACAAATGCTGCCGGGAAGCTAAACAAAAGGTGATAAGAAATTACACTTGGGACTGCTGCACTGGATCATGGTATGAGGCTTGCTCTTGGTCTTGCTGTGCTGTTGTGCTGAGCTGTGTTGTAATTTGCTACTCTGTCTTATGTGAACATGGTATTTTCATTGGAAGCTTAAGATAGAGAATTTGTGGGATTTTTTTTAATAAACTCCTGGATAGAAAAACAATGCAGTGTGACATAGTATAGCACTAGGTTTACTGGGGGCCTCAGGCTTCCCTGTATTACAAATAATAGTTGAAAGTCAGTGTATTCTGGTAGCCTGACAGAAATCTTCATTATTCTGTACCAGCCTTTCCGCTGACAGAATTTCTTGTGCTTGTTTTGATTTAGAGGTTTTCCATTAACCTCCTGAAAACTGAGGAGATAAGAACACTCAATTACTTGCGCTGGTCCTGCTCTGCATGTGACAAAGATACTTTCATCTGTCCATTTAAAACTTTCCCAAATCGCTTCAGGTGTTTTTGACTCTGATTAAATAACCAGCACAACTACATAAGTTACATCTTGTCTTTGATGGGAGTGGTTATTATTTTTTACCTTGTTATTTACCCCTTTCTGCTTTAATCCCACTGTTACTTTACCTCCCAGCTGCTTGAGGCCACTGTCAAAATGGAGGGAAATGAGGTAAATAGCTGTCTCCAATGAGAGAACTACAGGAAGGTCTTTGTTACTGACATTACAGAAGAAATGCATTGGTTTTGGTGGGGTATTTTGTTGGGTTTTGGGGGGTTTTTAATTGCTATGCTGGTGTCTCTACTATATGTCCATAAAAATGCTCTTTCCCCCACATTTGGGTATCCACAGCTCAGTCTGGTCAGTTCTCCATGTTACTTCTCTGTAACAGGGTGCCCCTGCCTGCTGCTGTGCTGGGCAGCCCTACAACCAATTGCTGTTTTGTTGCCTGTTTTTCATTTGAGTAACTTGATTAATCCTAGATTACTTACAGCCTTTGTAAGCTGATGTGCTGTTGTCACTGTCAGATCTCATTTCATTTCTTCTGCCTTTAAATATGTATTTAAGCAGCAGAAATGCGGTATTCCTTGTAGTGCATAGGCGTATCCTTGTACTAGCTCAGTTTTTAGCTGTTGCAGGTATCAGAAGCAGCAATTACACAGGGATGCGGGAGTATCAGGCTGCCACCTAGGAAACAAGTGCCCAGGGTGTTGGGGTACATGCTCTGGTTGCCAACCCCGTCTGCTGCATCCTCACCACTCCCAGCAATCCTGCAGAGTTGTTCCAGCTCTTCACTGTGTAGACATGCTGCAAACATTGGTCCGGTACTCCTTTAAAACTGTAATAAACCTCTACCAGTCCTTCTCCCTGTGTAGATGTGACCTTTCTCGTTGCTTAGCTCTGTAGTTCTGCCTCTGTTTTCAGTCCTTTGCACCTGTGTACAGTCACTAACAAGCAGCCGCCTTCCTTCCCCACACCTGTGGTGGTACTCTTTTTTGCATTTTGATTCAATACACCCATTGGTGCCAAAGTGGTGATCTCTACTCATCAGCTGGGCCTCACTTTTGCTTTCTGAGCTTCTTTGCTTGGGCTGTTTGGAGTGCTGATAGTGTTCAGCTCACTTACTAGGTGTACCTTGCTGCCAAGAGCCTGTACCATGGCTGAGTTTAATGCAGGGCTCTGGTTCTAGAGCAAGAAGAGTTTGGGCCTCGCTTCATTTAATTGCAGACTGAGCTGCCTGGGGAGTGCAGGCAGCCTCAGAGCAGTACCTCTAGCAACTGCAAATTCTTTTTCAAGTCTTAGTTCTTACTGAAGCCACTATTGTGTTGCTAGTTTGCAAAACAGCCTTTACTTCTCTTTCCTCCTTGCAGGAAGCATCACTTCTTCCAGTGATGCTGGTTTGGAGATGCCATTTGATTGCATCCTGTGTTTTTTTGATTCATGAGCTCTTCACATGCATCCTCATGCAGAGAAGACATGAATCAAAAAACACACGGAAATGCATCTCAATATATTGCTCAGTCTGTTTGTATGGTCTCTGTTTAGCGTGTCTGCTACAGTATCACTTCTTTTGTCACTGAGGCAGCTGTAACTTACATCTGTTAATTATTTTTCTGTACCCTAACATGTTGAAAGGAGATTTTAAAACCAGAAAAAGCTGCTGAAGTGGAGATGAATGGAGAGAACATCTACTCTGTGTCCAGCACTTAAAATGGAAGCAAATAGAAATAAGGTCTTTAGGAATTTATCTGCCTCTCTTTGTATTTCTAACTCAATGCTGGGACACTTGATGACATACTTTGGAAAGCAAGAATATATAAGTGTCTGTAAATCAGTTGGCTTGACATAGGAGACTACTCACATCTTTTGCTTTGTAAATCTGATTTGTATTATGTTGCAAAGGATCTGAAGAATCCTCCCTAAGCAAAAGATAAACAAACTGTTGTCATCTGTAGTTTTTTGGCTGATCGCTGCACTTAATAATACCGTTTGGAATATTATGTGTTAATGGTTTCACGTGTACAGAATGCCAGTAAATTTGCTTTACTGCTACTATAAAGGACCTTAGTGGTGGGAAGTTAATTAATGGGCTTTTTCTCATTGTCTGAAGAATGGTACTATTTCTTATGGATGTACATTCATGATCAGTTTGTTTGCTTACAACTTGCAATCCATCCAATAAATTGTGGCTGGGTCATAACAGTAGAGTGGGTGAGTCAGCCCATCAGAGTGCTCTCTGCAAGTCCATCTTGCGAAGGCTGATGTGCTGGCATGCTTACTACTAAGTCTTGCTGTAGGCGGACTTGGGCTGGAATCATCAAGTAACATTTGCCTCTTGACGTAGTTTATTATAATGGGCTTAAATGTGTGTGGCACCTCTATGGAGTTTAAAATCACTGCAAATGCTTCTAAAGGCAAGATGGCTAGAACTGTTGTTAATGCACATGATATGCCTAATATCTGTTTGAGTGTTTAGTCTTGTCCTGCTGGCTAGAGGTTGGTTCTTAAAGCAGTGAAACTTCTCTCTCCCGCTGCAGTAGTTCTAGTATTAGTAGTGGAAAAATCATGTGTAAATGCACAGGAGTACATTAGGGACTGTTGGCATATGTAACTTGCAGTGTCTTACTGCTTCAGCCTCTGTTTTCAGAGGTAGGTTCCTCATTTGGGCTGCTTAGCTTGTGCGGCACAGGGAGAACAAGCCATGTCTGCTGGGGCTCCTTGGTAGTGTGTTGGGCTTTTCTTTGAGGGATGGAGCACGTGGAAGTAATACAGGTCATAGGACCTTATCGCTGCTGCCCAAGTGTGAGGAAAGAACAGGCAGGTATTGCTAGACAGGGTTGAAAAAGTAATTAAGGTGCCCGAGTATGTAATTCTGCATATGATAGGATTTCCAGAAACACCCACTGTTTCAGATGCACAAACAAGTTACAGTTCATCAGCTATTTATGGTAATTGTATGTGCATTATTAGCCCCTGGCAAAAGCAGGGTCACTTGAGTTAAAGAGCGTGCATGTGCAATTACCGTGTTTGTCAGTTGATTCACAGTAACTTGTTATCACACAGCATTTTATTGGGGTTTTTTGGTCTCTCCCAACTTTCAGCAGAGGTAGTGGTATTTTAAAATTATAGGCTCTCCATCCTGAGACGCTTGGCTCAAAGCAAGAGCCACACTGGATGTCTTCCCCCCTGCAGGGACAGGCAGCCTCTAGGACCAGGCAGCTCTGTGTCAGGTTGGGTACCGCCTGTGTCCCACCAAAATCTTTTCTAGCAGAAAAGTCCATAATGCTGCAAAGTGAAGACTTCAGCTAAACCAGATTTGATTACTGTGTCTATTTATGGACTATTGGAAATGGCATTCAGACATCAAAATGCTTGCTTGTAATATTGAGCTGCTGTGCTTCTGTGGATGGGGTCTGTGCCTGTTGGAGGGGGGGAGAGCAGGATGTGGCTGCGTTGTGCTGAGAAACCATCTGGGATGAGGCCAGCTTTCTTGTGCGTGTGTGCTTGTGGATTAAATCCTCCTTTATCATTTTCGTTTGGAAAATAGAGGAGCCTTTCATGTTTGTGTCTGAAGAAAGCTCTCAGAATGGTTCAGGATGTCTAATTCAAGCTTCAGGGTTGCTTTCTGTTTCATAAATGGTGTTTTAAATACAACTTCAAAAACAGTGAGGAGAGCAACTAAAGTCAGTTAAACTTTAGTTGCAGTACTAAGGCTTCTTTTTTTTTTTTTTTTTTCTGTTAGATTTGGGTCATTGCTTTAAGTGGATGTTACAGTGGCAAAGACAGGGCCTGAAGGCTTTGTGGTGGTTGTTCAGCAGGTCTGGTGTGAGGCTGCTGCTGAGCCTGGTTCACTGTGGGGATCTGGAGCTGCTGCAGAGGGGATGGGGGGATGAGAATCAGTGGATACGAGTGGCTGTCCCCATGCAAAGCTTTGAGTGTGCATCTTGGTTTGGAGACACTGAACCTAGCGTTTTCTGTGTTACTTGGCTGCCCTCAAGAATTGTCCCATAGCTGAGAGCTCTTGGGGTCTCCTGAGGAGCCACCCTGCACTGCCTCAGTGTCCTGTTGCTCAGAAGGAAACTTGCAAGGGCCATAGGCAAGCAGCATTGCCCTTTTTGCTTCTTCACCTTACCTGCACCACAGTCCCCTTCCATGGGGTGGCTGAGACCTCTGAAAGACCCTGTCTTTCTGTTTTAGGTAATTAGTTCTGTTTCTGATTCATTCCAGAAAAGTTAGGTGAAAGCTTGAGTAATGTGGAAAGTTCTTGTCTAAGTCTCTTTGCCGTCCTTAGCAGGACTTCAGTGGAAGTACGGGCAGGAAATCTGGCACAAGGGATAAAGATATGTTACAACAGTTGGCTAATAATGTGTGTTACTGTGCATACAGGGTGTAGAAACACATTGCATAGCAATATTTATATAGTGCTCAGGTCGTGAGCTGGGCATTGCATTATGCTTTTGGGTCACGTAGGAGGGAGATCACTAAGAATGATGAGTTTGGGCATGGTTTCTTCACTGCAGGAGCTGCACTTGGCTCTGCCCCACAGCTGGAAGGTGTTGAGGTAACTGGTAAGGGTTAGCACCCAGTGCTGGCTGGTGCTGCATGTATTTGCTATCACAGTAGGAGTTAAAAGTCCTTAACTTGAAATTTCAAGTTGAAAATTCAGCGTTGGATATTTTTTTTTTTTTTTTTTATTTATTTTTTTTTTTACTTCTGCAGTCTTCATCAAAGCCAAAACAAAGAGGAGGGTTAAAAGAAAGGAAAATATTACGTAATTGCGTTTCTTTCTCTGGTGGAAGTTGTTTTGTTGTGACATCTGTGAAAGCATTGGTATTTTAAACCAGCTTGGTTTGGTTGGATAGAAATCTGTAAAATAGGATTTCCTCAAGGAATGGATTGGTTTATTAGAAATCCTGTAATGGTACGATGGTAAAGCAGTTTGTATCTGTGTCTGTAACCTGTATCCGGAACATGGCTAACTGCATAAGAGATCTAAGCAAGATTCTTGAAGCGTAACAATAAATAATAATATTAAAAAACAGAGTAAATGAAAGTACTCAATATCCATGTTGCCTGACAACTTGCCACGGAAACAGTGAACTTGCCCTGCAGCACCTCAGCTGGGATGGAGTGTTAGCAAGAACCCCTCTTTCCCTCTGCATGCTCAGGTGTGCTCAAGTAGTTGGGGCAATGATTTTTGCAAGGGTTTGCCTTCTGTAGAGGTGAGTGTTACCAGCAAAAGGTTGTGGAGAGAGGTGGTTCTGAACTTGCTCTTTCCTTCCTTGTACTGAATTAACACCTGGAAGGTTTGTGCTCCTGAAGGGTGTGGGTTTTTTGTTTGGTGTTCAGCTTTTGTTGGGTGTTTGTTTGTTTGTTTTTCCTGTCTGAAAGGAGAGGTACTTATTAATCCCAAAGTAAAAATGGGGAAGAAAATCTCATTTTTACAAGGGAAAGTTTATAGCTTAATTTGAATCTGTGCTGGGTCATTTATCACTGTTGATGTTTGTGTCTTTAGAAAATTTTTATTCTTTGGACTTCTTACTCCTATATTTATTCTCTTTTGCTTGTGTTCTTGTTTCATATTTAAGTTAGCTTGGTTGTGTTTCTGAGGCCTTGTCTTTGCGTATCCCAGTCTATTTGGCAGTTTCACTTTGCAAATTGATGAAAGGCACAGATAAAGGGATCTTGGAAGATCCAGCAGCAGAAAAAAAAACTCTGGAAAAGCAGAGTTTGTGAGATCCTTTAAAAGGTAGTAATAAATGGTCTTCATCAGGTCAGCATTACTTTCATGACTTACTCTTCTTCAAAAATAGTTGCCTAGGCAAAATGTGAGGCCAAAAAGTCAAACCCCAGCACTTCCAGTTTTTCATGACAGCCATTTGGGAACTAATCTCTGACCCAAATGAACATGAAAAATTGTGTGACAATACATGGTATAGGCAGTACAAATATTGTGAAAAGACCTTTAAAGCATTGATGGTTTTATTGTGTGTATACTATCTTCATCTACACTGTAGAAATGCCTCTATGGAAATGGACCAATTCAAGAAATGCCATGTGGAAATGTGACCAGCAGGATTATGGTGATACAAAAAGGGATGTGAAAGCACCTACTATGGGACAGTATTGGCTTGTAGGGTTTTTTTTTTGGTTGATTTTTTTTTTTTTTTTTTTTTAGTGGATATTCCAAGGTAGAAGCTCTTACCTTGTCAGAAGGAGGGATGCTTTTTCTGAAACTACTTGATTTTAGTTGTGTTTTCTTGTCTTCTTTCTCAATCTACATAAAAGACGTCTGTTCAGTTTGTGTTAGTAAAACAGAAATTTGGTAGCAGAATGTGTCTTTCTGGCTATGTCCTAATTTGTAGGTGCTAGTGTGAGGCCAGCCTCTGGCTAAAGGATGTTTTAGAGGGCACAAAGCCCGAATTCAGTGAATTTGGGCCATACTTGAGTTGTAATACTTTTATTTTTTTAGCTGATAGAGATTCTGATAGGATTTGTATGTCCAGAGTAGCTAGAGCTGTGTATTTAAAATTTGTTCTTATGCATTTTGTTTTCATGATGGTTTTGTGAAGTGTTCTTGCATGGATGTCTTTGTAGATCCATCCACTGTTGCTACGCATTTAACTTTGCAAGGAGAATGGCATCTTTTTGGTAACTGTGTATGACAGTACCTCATAATTTGTTTTTCTCCCCATTCTAAAGCTGCAATAAAATGGATATTTTTGCTGCTGTTAGAACATATGCCTAAACGTTACTTGAACTTTTTTCAGCTCTGGTAATTTTGATCAAGATTATAGACATCCAGCAGGCTGACTGCAGAACTCTTCCTCTCTGGTTGCTTTGAGACTGAGAAACAGAAAGGGGTTTTGTCGTGTAAGGTTTGTATGAGTTGGTGATTTCTTATTTGATGGAGCAACTTACATAGTTTGAAATCAGAGTAGATCCAAAATCGCTTCTTCTTGCCTGGTATGTGGAAATCCCCATATGCATCCTTAGTGTTTTAGTTATGCTCAAAAAGTAGAAATGTGTTTTATTGAAATAGTAATGTCAATAGGTTTGTACAGCACCTGTGTATTTGGCGGAAGTCTGTGAAATTGTAATTATTTTTGGCATTCTAATTTAGTTTCACTTCCACCTTGAAATAAAACTGTGAAAAGGTTGAGTAGGCTTTGCAGTATACTGTTCACTATGTAGGGAATAAAGATTTGTGTGGTGCAGTCAACATACTGGAGGGAAGGGAAGCCATCCACAGAGATCTTGATGGGCTTGAGAGGTGGGCTCATGTCATTCAAGGGCCAAATGCAGTGTCCTTCACATGGGTTGGGGCAATCGCAAGAACAGATACAGGCTAAGTGGAAAATGAATTGAGAGCCGTCTGAGGAGAAGGATTTGGCGGTGTTGGTTGACAAGAAGCTCACCATAACCAGGCAGTGAAGCACTTGCAGCCCAGAAAGTATGCTGAGCCACATCAAAAGAAGCTTGACCAGCAGGTTGAGGGAGATATTTGTACCCCTCTGCTCTGCTTTTGTGAGACCCTACCTGCAGTACTGTGGTCAGGTCTATAGACCCAAGAAGGAGATGGGTGTGTTGGAGTGAGTCCAGAGGATGGCCATGAGGATGCTCCTAGGGCTGGAGCAGGCTGAGAGAGTTGAAAGCAGGCTGAGAGAGTTGAGCTTGTTCAGCTTGGAGAAGGTTCCATGGAGACCTTAAAGCAGCTTTCCAGTACCTAAAGGGTGTCTACAAGACAAAGGGATTTTTTACAAGGCCGTGTAGTGATAGAAGGGGGAATGTCTTTTAACTGAAAGTAGATTAGATATTAGGAAATTGTTCTTCACTATGAGGGTGGTAAAGCACTGGCACAGGTTGCCAAGAGAAGCCGTAGCTGCCCCATCCCTGGCAGTGTTCAGCACCAGGCTGGGTGGGGCTTTGAGCAGCCTGGTCTAGTGGAAGGTGTCCGTGACTATGGCGGGGGGGGGGGGGTTGGAACTAGATGATCTTTAAGGCCCCCTCAAATCCAAATAATTCAGTGATGCTATGCTACCTTTTAGCTGTGGTAGTAGTTTTCAAGATGACTTAAGTGTACTTAAAGAACTCCTTTTCCAAGATAACTTTTGGTGTTCAAAAAATATTGCAGACAGTGTTACTTAACTGTTACTGGTATACCTAGAATGCCAGTTCTATATGTATTGAGCACAATTCTGTTATTTCCAGAGATCTTTAACTTCAAAAATACTCACAACAAGGAAGCATAATAAAAGTCTGAGGAGGTTGTATTTTAGAGGGGGTTCTATTATACTGCTTAGACGCTCTGACAACTTATAATTTGCTACTATTTATGTTGGTATTTAGTCACACTTTTGGAACTCAAAAAACGCAGGAGAAAGACAGACAAACACTTATCCAGCAGGTAAAATGCATAGAGTTAGAAAACCAGAATATTCAAGCAGTTGCAGAAGGTCTCATTTGCTTTGTTTTAACCCCGTGCTGTAATTTGGCATACGGATTTTTCGAGCTTCTTTTGAATTTTGCAGTGCAGTTTCTGCCTTATTTCTGACTGTTGGGTTTTTCAGTTTGGCTTGGCTTCTTTCCTATCAGGTTTAGTTTTGAGTGTTTAATCTTCTTGCCCAAAAGTCACCGTTTTGCCACTTGAAAATCACAAGTTAGTTGGAATCCAGAAGTCCATTTGGGGCTTTGTTTATTCTCCAAAACCTCTCTTCCAAGCTGTTAAGGTTTGGGATTTTTTTTTTTTATTGAGGAGGAGGGCGGGAAAGATTTACAGCTAAATGAAGAAATTGTGTCTCTACTTCCAAACAAAGCAGGGAAGGGAGGGAGGTCTCGATTATCATTGCAAAAACAAGATTTCAGGATGATTTCCATCACTGTATCAAACACTAAACTTTAAGCAATCTTTGTATTTCAGGAAAGATATTTAGATTCTCACTTAAATAGAGGTGGAAATGGTGCAAGACAAGATTCACAAAGATGGAAACTACTGAGGGTTTTTTATTCTGATGAATTGATTGGGTAGTTAATATTTAATTCAGTCAATATTTTCTTTTGAGGTATGTTCAGAGGATATTGTGAAAATGAGAATGGCAATTACATGCGGAACAGAAGCAAAAGGGAATTGTCTTTTGTTTTATTTTCAGCTGGGTTTTTTTTTGTTTGTTTGGTTTTTTTTTTTTTTTGGTAAATTGATTTTTTTTTTGACAAATGCAGTGCCTCACAATACTGGGGATATATACAAAAAACACCAAAGCAAAGAGGAAGCTGCTGAATCCATGCCTTGGTGGGTTATGATTCATGCCAGTGCATGAGAAGCAACTTCTTTTAAGCTTGTTGAAGGAAAGCAAAATGTGCATCAATTTTACTCTGAAAATTTTTCTACCTCCCAGACACTGAATTTTCACTATGCTAGTAAAAAAAGACATTTCTGTAATCAAATTTTTGCTCCTTCCATGGATGCTTAGAGGCTGGTGAAGCTGCTCTGGGCTAAGTCTGATTGAATGAGCTCCATGAGCCTCTCTCCCTTGGTGTCTGTATCCAGCTCTGTAGGGACCCTATTGAAGCAGAGCTCCTTGGAGGTGGTGTCTATTACAGCTGCGTTTTCAGGCTTCTCCATCACCTCCCAGTCTGCTTTAGTGTTTGCTAATGCGCTTTTTTTTATCTTCCTAGTTTCTTAATCAAGATGTTGTGCGGAACTGAGTCAAGTTCCGTGCAGAAGTAGCATTATCTCATCAATGCTTGTCTTTGCAGCTAAAAACAAGTAAAAAACTAAGTTCTGTCAAAAAAAGAAAAAAATTAATTAGTTTGACAGGACTTACTTTCCATGAGCTTGTTTGATATTAATTGCTTTAATTACTTGATGCTTATTAATTAAAGTCTTTTATTAATAAAGTCCTAAGTCAAATTTCTCATTATTTTGGATGGGCTCAGTATCCAGATGACAGACTATCATAAAGTTAATCTCCCCAATTATGCTTTTTAAGTATTGCAGCAACCTAGTTTTCTTCCAGGGTTTTTGAACTTCCCTGGCAGTCCAGGACTTTCTCTGAAAAGCAGTGTTAATAACTCAGATAAATTTCTTGGTGTTGTTTTTTTTTTCTTGTTGTAAGTTATTTGGACCTTGTGATCTCAAGGAGTTAAATGCCAATAGCCACTGTGTAACTCTTCAGGTACAGAACAAAAAATATCCGTTGTATGTCTATGCTGCTTTTTTTTTTTGCCTGCACTGCCCCTCCACTGTTAGCAGCAGTTCCACAGTTTTAGTATGACTATTGGTATCTCTCTTTGCTTGTTCCAGTAAAGTTAAACAAGCCTTGTTGTTTTCATCACGGTAATGATGAGTTGTACTTTACCTTTCTTAACACTCCTAACTAATGAAGCTTTCTATTGGCTTCCATTTTTTCACACATATATCAGAGTGAGAAGCAGAGTTGAGAGCTGCTTTTCGTGCTACACTTAACTAAGTTGTTTTTCTTGATAATTTTGCTATGCAATGTGTAGTATTCTTCAAAGTTCCAAGTTAACATTTGCATCTCTAATTATGTCTTCAGTAGTTCTGTCTCAGAACAGTTCTGGGTTTTACAGAGCTGCCCCCTGTGAAGCACTGTGTATAGTTCACAGAATTGGACTTGATCTTTCATTCTGATACATGATCACTAATTATTATACTGTGAGAACTGGTATCTTACCAGGGTGGGGGCTGCAATAAATTTTTTGCATATTGAGTGTTATATTTATTGACTTAGAAAATTGCTGCCGAAGTATACAGGGATATCAAGTAGTGCTACTGCTTGTAGCACTTGAATTCCAATTAAGAAGTCACTGGGTAAAAAGGTAAAGCAGCAGTTTGGCTTTTTCTCCATAGCATACAATAACTTGGATCTGGCAGAGATGGTCATGCTGGATTGTTATTGTGTATTTTGGGAAGGATGGGAGTGGAGGGTGTTTGTGATCTTTATCGAATACAGCTAATGTTTGTCTCGATTGCCTAGATAGGACTGAGCAATGAAATCCTATAAAGGCCCCATGCTATCCCTGTGCATCATCTCCTAGGCAATCTACAACCGTTCATCTTTGCCATTCTAGTTGTGCCATGCTTTACAGTATGTAGGAACTTTCCAGCAGTTTTCATCTGCCTTTTTCCATGTTAAGAATCAGACCTTTGGGTTGAGAGCAGGGAGAAAATGCTGAAGGAAAGACAGGGATTCAGATCCAGAATGATGGGAGCTGTCTTGGTCTTCTGGCCAGGAAGTACTTTTAGTTGCTTTGTTTTGCCTTTTCTCAAAGCTGTATTTGGATGTATTTTCCATTGAAGAAATATTTCTGGCGGTTTTGTCTTTTTCATAAGCTTGCAGGTAGTTTTCTTTATTTATAATGAACAGCAAATCCATGGAAAATATTTTTAAGGGCTATTGTTTGTTAAAAAATGTCACAAATTTTATACTGCAAGCAAAGTCAAATTTTGAAATAGGCCAAGAAAATGTATCATTTTATTTCATTTTTTAATGAAGTTTACATAAAGGAAGAATTAGTTCCACAGAGATTCAGAAATGCTTTTCTTGTATGTGTACTATTCTTAGCAAAGTGAAACTGTGGTCTGGGTTTTGACAAACCCTTTTGAGCTGCTGCAATTCTGCCACTAAAACTCCAAAAGAAATATAAAAGCATGCCACAAAGAAAAAGCTGACATTTGTACAGCCTCCTGCTTCATCATCCATTATTTGCAAGGTCTTCTTTCTGTAATCTGAAATAGGTTTTCACATATAAAACACCTGCTTAGCTTAAAAGGCAGTAGTTGGAGCTTTACGGCTGGAGGTGAAGGGCTTTTCAAGGATCAGTTGTTTTGAGGTTAGGGTTGAAGTGCTGAGGAAAGCTAAGTGAATGATGTGCTGTAAGACTTTGGAAATGTGTATTGCAACTTTGGTTTATTCTAATCTTCAGTATGTGAAAGGGGTAGAGAATATATTAATTAATATTGTTAATGGTGTGGACGTGTTTCCTCTGCCTAACAGGCATTGGAAATACGTAACCACCCTGCTAAGCACAAGCATCTGCAGAAAATACCTAGTGGGCAGCTATTACCCTTGCAGTTTCAGGGTAGTGTTTTGGAGTATGCCTGGATCTGCTAAACATGCATCTCTGAAGTATATTTGCTGGCACAGCGACACTTAAACTTGTGCTGCTTAAAGATTTTTATAGCTCTGAAGAGAGCACTGCTGCTGTCTTGTGCCTTCTGAGCTTCCTAAGGCTTTTGTAGAAATACATCACATGTGGCCACTGCTCACTGCTCACCTCCTACTTTGTTTTTCTGTGTGTGACCAACTGATAGCAGAGAATAGGAAAAATATGTCAATTGTATTTCTTATAAATATGTAAATGAACAGCAAGTTCTCCTTAGCCATTGAGGTATATGGAAGTGGCCTATATTTCTCTCCATTCCCAGATTTTAACAGCTGAAGAAAGCAAATGAAAAGATGCAGTCTGCCTTTTTTTTTTTTTAAGAATAAAAACCTGAATACTGGAATACTTTTGGTATGGAATAGCATCTTCAAATTAATTTTCCAAATTAAAACCATCTTTCAAAGGCTTATATATTTACACTATATAAAAAAAAAAAAAAGATAAAAAAGCAGCGCACATTCAGACTTGAGTTTTCTGTTGCTGCCTCGATCACCTCAGGTGATCTGTCAGCATCGTGACTCAGAGCTCAATGGGGGTACAACGTGCAGATTTTTGAGGAAAGATGTAATTTATTGCAAAGAGCAAGGATTCTTGCTTTTTCAAACCACAGCTTTTGCATTTTAAATTAATGGGGCTGTTCATTCCTGCACCACAAAGAGCCAGAGGTGAAGCTCTTTCCCTGCTCTGCTCATGATGCCGCAGTGAGGTGCTTTTCTGTGGCGTTGGCTGCCTGCCCCAGTGGTGTTGCCACAGGGCTGGGATGTGCTCTTTTCTGCCAAATGCAAGGAGCATGTTGCAGGAGGTGGGCGTGCACGAGCACCTCATCTTTCATAATTTCATTAAACGCTTCCCAGGTTTCTACCTCTTCTGTGTGGAATTGAGGTTTTTCAAAACCCATGGACAGTGGAAGATTTTGGTGTTAAGGAGTTTGTGGTGGGCCTGCTGGTGAAGCAGGTGTTACAAGCTCAACATGTAGATTGCACCCTCTGTGCTCAAATTGCTTTGCTCTTTGGTTCTTGTCTACTTTTACCATTTAATGTTTTGTATTTTTATTGGGCTCATTTCATAAACCCAATGTGATTGTAGTTGTTTCTTTTGCTAACTTCCTCTTGCTTCAGCTAGTTAGAAGATATTTTATCTTGCTGCAATCTGATTCTGAGGTCAGAAAGTCAAGTTTCCTTCCTGCAGTTGGTGGTGCTTCATCAGGAATACAAATTCTTTATATGGGCCTTGTCCAGGTCACATCTGGGCAGCCCTCTGGTCTTCAAATTATGCTGACCGAGACCCACTGCATCCCTATTGACTTCAGTATACATTCATTTGAGCAGGCATCTGGAACCAGATTGACAGGTTTCTTGATGTGAAAAATGATATTTAATTTTTCTCAGAGTGACATTGGTCTGCAAGAATAAAAGATAAGGTATTTCCGGGGTCATTTATTTATTTATCTGAATCTACTAGTGAGTGATGTTATTTGTGGTGCTCATGGAAAGCTGAGCTGTTGGGTTCAAGATGCTTTTCCCTAATTGAGTCTTCTGAAACTGTACGACAGTTGATGTATGTGTGCTTATTTAATGCATATAGATGTGCTTTATTTTGAGGAAGTATTAGTTTCAAATTAGAGATTAGTGAAATATTCCTTTTACAGTGGCAAATACTCACTGGCTGAGGGTTTTTCTTGCTGATGCTTCAACACCAATTGATCTTAGCCATGCAGTGGGAGATTTTAACCCACTGTAGTTTTCAGGAGCTGCTCGCAGGCTACAGAAGAGGGGTTGCTGGTTGTGGGACATTAGTTTTTGTGGAAAGCTTGTGGATTCTTGCCTGTAGATCTGTCACTAATGGGTAAATATTTGTATATTGATTCCATTTACTGAACAGATGTTTACAAACCTCGGACCTGCATATGAGCATGGTAGGTATGACTGCAAGCTGATGATTGCTTTGAGCTTGGCTGTATGAAATGTCAGTGGTTCAGCATCAAAATCTGTAGTATGTGCATGAAGCATTTTTCATTGAAATTACTTCCTTGGTATGACAGTGCCTTACTTCTCTGAAACATCATTGTGACATCTTGGGGAACCAGGAGAAAATTAGGAGGGAGATAGAACAGCACAAGTTTTTAAATATTTACATATAGATATTTAATATAGATGAAATTTTAGATATTAGAGAGAGTTGAGATTTTGAAAAGATACTTGCAAGTCCAGCAAGAAGACTGTTATTGAGGAAATCTAACTTGAAGTTTATAGTACCTTTCTGTTGTAAATCATGCTTGAGATAGGCAGGCATAATTTCCTACCTATAGTGTCCATTTAAATGAATGATTATGAAAACTGTTTCTGATGATGATGATACAAAACTATGTTATTTTGAGTGGAGGATTCACTGCAACACTGTTGATAATGTACATTCTACCATACTCGGCAGCTTAGTCTACAATTCCATTTCTTTATAGCATTGTGAAATAAGATAATTTCTAGCAAGTTTCTTATTGCTGTCTTTGAAAAAAATGTAATGATGAAAGTTGAGAAAAAATTTTTTTCTCTGAATAAATGTTCTGTAACTTACATAAGATCAGTTTTATGAATATTAAATTAATATTAAATATCATCCTGAAATATGTCTCTTCAAGTATGAGGACTGTGGAAATAGCATTCATTTAGCTTTATTCATCTTGTGGGTAGAAATTAAGCAAATAATAAATTGGGAGTCATCTTACTTTTCCTTTCATGAAACAGAATTAGTCAATGCATACAGCTTAAGCAAAAAAAAAGCTGTTTTCTCTGTGCTGTTAGCAGTTAAAAGTAAAATAACTGAGATGATATTCTGGTATTTAAAGGCTATGAGATCAGGAGGTGTCAACCTTTTAAAGGGAGAGATCAAAGGCCAAACCACTGGAAGAAGGTATTTGGGAGCCCAACAATACGTTTTCCCATCCTAGCTGCTGAATGCAGCACTAACTCAACACCACATGCTTAATAAAAGCACAACTTCTTTAGCTGAGGTATCTTCCAAATAAAACCATATGTCTCTTTTACAGTATAATAAAAGATGGAGAATCTACAGCTTCCCTTCTCAGCTTCAGTTGTTTACAACCCTACCTGTTAAAAGCTTTTCTCCCGATTCCCAGATGCTTGTTTAAAAGCTTTTTAAAGTCCTTTTAGTTTGCACAGTCACTCTCTATTTTCTGTTATCTTCAATCCTCAGATAATCTTTTTCTGCACCTCTTCCACAAATGTATTTGCTTATGGACATTTATGTTGTGTATTGCATGTTAGTTTGCTTTTGCCCATTCCATAATTGAGTACTCCAAACAAATTAATCTGAAGATTACTATTGTCTAGTTTACTACAGCAGTTCATGGTGAGCTTCTGTTGGGTTGCTGTGTCCTGTTTCAGGCACCCTAAAATAAAGACAGCAGTGGAAAAGGAGAGAGAGTGTGCCATGAGTGGTACTCCTTTCTATATGGGTATCAGAAGGCAAAATTTAGGAAGTGTTTGTTGAATGGGCTTACTGGTCCAGAGCACTACTATAGTCATGCTGTGTCCTCTGCCAGTCTTTAAATGCAATATTAAATATCCAGAAAAATATTAGTGATTTGAAAGTAAGTACAGTATAGCCCCAAGCTTAGACTCGAGTCCTGCAGAACCAGATGGAGTGGCATGCAGTGATGCTCCTTCACCTGCAGCTACTTGTGAAGATGGCAGCCTACTATTAATCAGTTTTCCATGTGTACTTTTTCCTTTTTATACACTGATAATCCAAGTTAAAATGCCTTGAGACTGAAAAAACATTCTGCAGAAATCTTGAGTCCATGTTTTTGCATGAAATTCTGTCAATTAAACTCAGCCTACATCAGTAACGGATTGTGCACGTGTGATGAGGTTTGTCTTGCCTGGAAGCTTTACGCTGCATTTCTTTCTATTTTACTGTTTTTTCCCCAGACTTCGATAAAGACTAATATTCTTTGGGACAGGTATGTTATTCAGTTAAACTCCTGAATATCAGCTTGTTATGGCCTACTCAAGCATGCTAATCTAAATATGCATATTCCTAATAGATGTAAATTAGGAGGATACTTAAAGAACCAGTGGGCTGGAAATTATTAATCACCTTCCAATGAAGCAAGCTCTCATTGTGGATCTATGTAGTCTGCTGCTTTCTGTTGGGCCTGTCTTCTGTCCTCTGTGCATAATGGTTGACAAAGTTACCTAGCAATGGTCTGTTCCTTTGGTGTTTCCCTGGGATTTCTATTCTTGTTGTCAGTTTTGTTCGTAAATCACATCATTTGGGGAAAATTGGCCAACAGGTTTATTTTTCTTGATGAATTTCCTATATGTTTTTGTTGTCATTTGTCACTCTATTCTTAATTTTTTGATGTGGCCTCTTACTTGTTACCAAATTAGGATCGTCTTTCACCCAAAGTCTGGGTTGTTTTTTTGCGAAGTAGAGCTGTGGATGGGAGTCCCTCTGACTAATTCAAACGTGGTTTCCCATCTCTCATGGCTTGATCATTGGCAGAATGAACACCATGCCTGCTGGAGAAAGTCTTGCCAATTCTGAAGAAACTTACTGGATTGGACATGACCCTGCATTAAATAATTGGGATTCCCAGTTGGATTTGGACAACAGAGGACCAAGCAGCTTGGCATTGTCTGGGCATGGATAGCTGCAGAAATTTGAGTGCTGAGGGCATATAATCACCAGCAGGCTTACTGGCATCTGTAAAGCTTGTTATCTGTCCCCTTAGTATTTTATTTTAGACAGGCAACAACCAAGACGGCAACTGAGCTGAGTGTTGTCTCGTGTGAGTGTGCCTAGACAGTGGTGGTGGTTCTCTATAGACAACTGCTGGCACAGTAGCTTAGTTGCTTAATTTTTGCATTGGAAAGCAGCCTGTGCATTTAGAAGCACAGACAACTTGTTACAGGCTGTAGGAGTATCTTTAAAGGTATCTTCAAATCTAAGACTTACGTTTCTGTGGCATGTTTGATAGCTGTTTAGTCAGTGGTATCCATCTCTAACACTACCTGATCACAGACTCCTCTCAATGCTTCCTGTGTTGCAAAAAGTTAGCCTACAGATCTATCCACATGCAAGATCAAGTAAGCAACTGAGTCATCCACATATGTAAAACAGAAAATGAGGTTTCATGTATGTTTCATAACCTGTTTAGGAAGGATAGACCCCATAGCTTTAGTATTTGGAGGATATGAATTGTCTCACCCTGTTTCAGTAATGCTTTTTGTGTCAAAATTTGTCCTTTAAAGTAAGACTTTTTGTTCCATTTTCCCTTTAGCCAAACTCCTGTTACTCTTCACTAGGAGTGTGATGAGGCATGGTTTGCCCTGAGAAGCTGGGCTGCCCCATCCCTGGCAGTGTTCAAGGCTAGGTTGAGCATGGTTTTGAGCAACCTAGTCGAGTGGAAGGTGTCCCCCGTAGCAGGGAATTGGAACTAGATGAGTTTTCAGGTCCCTTCCAACCCAAAACATTCTGTGGTTCTATGACTGGCATATTAACAATTTAGGAAAGGGTGGGGAGAATGTTAATACTGTTGGAAGCATTGCTTTGTGTGCTGCAACAGCAGTTTGTTGTACCAAAGCTGTTACATGCAGTATGGTGTGCTTCTGGTTAGGCAACTTAATCCTCAGCTGGAGGTGGAAGCAGAAAACATGTGCCATACTCATTTTGGTGCAGAACAATTGACTGTGTATTTTAGGCAAGAAAAACCAACAGACCTTACTACTTCACTTAGTGAAATACGAGTGGTTGCATTTGTATTGCTTCTTTCCATGCCTAAACTTCAAGAAGTTATTTAACATCCTCTGTTGCAGTTTTCTCTTTAATGTTAAAAAGGAAACATTTTAATCACTTCCATACATGTGCTAACTTGAAAGGGTAAAATTATTGCATCATCATTTTATAGCACTTGGCAGAGATACTACTCTTGCTAATTTTATCTCTGATCATACTAACTTAAAGCACTTTTCATGCAATCTTGATTTTTCATGCAATCTTGATTTTTCAGTACATTTTTTATACTTAACGCGCAATTTATATGCTCTCCATAAAGATCCAGAAGTCTGAATGACCTTGTCCCTGTTTGGGTGCCCTTCATTTTATCTAGTACAGATTGTCAAACGTAATGTGGTGGCTCTTATGATAGAGTAGTCCCAAAAGTGATGGTTCTGTGAAAAAAATACATCAGGGTGACAGTGGTGTATGACAGAGAGAAGGAGCTGATTATAATATTTCATACTAAAAAATGCCAAATGACCCCATTACAAATCTGGTTTTAAAAAAAAGTTGGAGGAAGTAAAATGTGCCTCTCCAGGAATTGTTTTGTATTCATGAATTCAGTTTTGATTTGCTGCTTCTTTTCTTTCTGGAATATTGCAGAAACTTTCTCAATGAAACATAAATGTTTACTTTGAATAGTTTGGAAAATAGCTACTGTTTTGTAGAAAGTGGAGCATAATGTTTTCCTGCTTGTCTGACAGTAATAGAAGCCTCATGATACAGAGGGGTGGGGTGTGCATGTATATGTGTGTGTATACATATATATAGATATATGCATGAAATTAGCCTCTGTTGTATGGAGGTTTTGTTTGTCTTGAAATATACCATGAGTAGCTGTCCTTTCCCTTTCATAGAGAGAAACTTCCTTAATGTCACATATTTTAAACCAGCCATAAAGATTGAGCAGCCTGTATCCTGTGCTGTTTTGCTGTTTGGGCTGAGTCTTGCGCAGCTGGCTGGTTCTGTCCTTGCAACAAAAAGATGAAAATCCAGGGTTGAAGTTCACCAAGTTTGCTATGCTGCCAAAGTTGCTTTCTCCAAAATGTATTCTTGCTTTTATTGATTCTGAGTGAGGTAATGCAGCTTTTTATATACACTGAATCTGAATTTTCTTGGGTTTACTAGAGAAATTAATGTATTTGAGGAAGTTTTGCAGCATATTGGTGCTTCAGTTGTATATGTCATATTCCTGCTTCATTGTTGCTAATGGTTTTATCTAATCTCAGATATATTTTTAAGAGGTTTAGATTGAATGTTAGGAAATATTTCTTCACCAAAAGTGTTATTGAGCGTTTGAGCAGGGTGCTCATGGAAGTGGTTGCGTCATCCCTGTAGGTATTTATAAGATGTGTAGATGTGGCACTTAGGGATGTGGTTTAGTGGTGGGCTGGGAATTGCTGGGTTAATGGTTGGACTTGATGATCTTAAAGTTCTTTTCCAACCTTAATGATTGTGTGATTCTGTCATATGAAGAAGAAAATGCTGTGCCAAAGAGGAAGTGAACATACTTTGATTTGAAGCAAAAAGGTGTTTCCACTGATGAGTTTTCCATCATGAAAGGGAAACAAGAAGCTGGCCATTTTGCCATTCAAATACTGCTCCTCATGGACTTCCACTGCTAAACTTCAGTTGTTGATAATGTTTAAGAGTGCTTGTGTACAAATCTCAGGCATGGGTTAATATAATCTGTCAGGTGGTAGTATCTCAAACTGCAGCTTTTCCTGAGCTGTCTATTGCTCCAGATCTCTTAAAAGACATGTGATCACAGCTAACTGTTAACAACTAGAAGACTATTCTCTGCTCAGAATTCACTGCCTGAAAACTTTATTCCTGCAATGTTTTTTTCATTATTATTTCAGACCCTGATATATTACATGTTTGCTTCTATTGGAGGGGGGGAACAATGGAAAAAAATATGTCAGACTTGATCTTTAAGGTCACTTCCAACCCAAACCATTCTGTGATAACTGGAAGAAGTAATACCTGTGTGATTCACACATCTTCATTCACTAGGGAACAGAATTAGTATAATACTGTCTTTCTTGCTCAGGTCAGTAGGAGCTGCAAGTGAAACCATTGCATGTGTTACGAATTCAGGTAACCTCCAAAGAAGGTCTTTTTTTACTGAATTTCTTTGGAAGCCAAAGTTCCATGGGATGAAATTTATCTCTGAAGAAGTAGTAAAATGTATTTGCGGTAATTCCTAGGACTAGTCTTACATTTGTATCCTGACAAAAGTTTTAAGGATTTTTGCTGGCTTCATGTTGCACCAAAATCAGTGGACCCACCCCTTCTTGGATTCAGCCCCAGGTTGGAGGCGGACGTTTTGGATTCATCTGATGGCTTATTTCATTATCAAATATGGGAAACCTTTACCATTAAATACTAAACTTTGAGAAATGGAATATGTTGATCCACATAACTGTAAGCCTACAAACCGGAGATCTATACTACGCAGAACACTAAAATAACATTTGTCAGAAAAGTATGTGGATGTGAAGTAATTGAAATAAAATGTTTGCCAAAAGTAATTGTACCAGAGTAAGATTAAATTTCAGTGGAGCCTGAGTGTCAAACTGAAAATACATGACTTTAAACTAGAGAGGAATAATAATAAAAAAAGAGATGCGTTGGATTAAGACTGTCCCACAGGGAGACACAAATGAGTTGTGCCAGAGAATGTTTATTAGTAGGTAACAACTGGTCTTTGTCTTCTGCCATTTTCTCCTTCCCAAGCTATGGCAACAACTAAGTGTCAAGAACAACTGAATGCGTGATCTTGCATTTCTTGAGTTGACACTTTGTCCCACTTCTATAATTAGGTATTCAGCGTCTATGCATGACTCTGGTTCTCTTTGTGTGGTGATGATAATCCTCAACATTGTGCTAAGGGAGCACATTTTAGCAGAGCAGTACTGTTTTTGCAAAAATGTGAAGAAGACAGACTTGGGACACCATTAGACCGCATACAAGTAATATTCTGATAATAAGATCCATATGGTAATAGTTGTATTGTGTTTAATAACAGTGTTCAGTGCTCCAGAAAGAGCCCATACTACTTGCAAACTTGGGAGAAGACCAGCTCTTTTAGGACTTGAGACTAGTAAAGCAGCTAATACCTATCTGAGGGGAAGGAATATATGGGAGGGATGTTTTGGGACTGATGAGGGAGCAGTGACCGTTCTAAAAAGGTTTAGTGTTTTGGGTTTGTTTAAGGTGAAGAAGAATAATAGAAGAGTGGGTGCGTATAGCTTGGGTTCTGTGAATTTAACTTGGAGATTAAAAGCCTTCTAGTCATTGGAGAGGCAACGTTCCAAAACAGCTCTTTGAATGGGAGTCATAAGATCAAAATATTTGATTAGTTTTGAAGTAGGGCTTGTGAATTTATGAAAGAGATTACCTTGCAAGGTGGAGGATTGAGCAAACCGTAGGGTGTCATCCAGTTTCACAACCAGTTCTGCTGAGCAATGAAAGAACTTCAGTGCTATAACAGAAAGATAACCTGACTGCTGGTTTCTTTCCTTATAGTACAAATAGGGAAAAGATGAAGTTCAGACTTGTTCATTAGAGTTCTGTGAGAGAAATATTTTTAACTTACTAAGAAAATACCTCAGGAAAAAATCTACTCTTGCACAGTTTGGACAGTTCAGTTATGATCAAAAATGTTAGCTGTCTTTGTATTCTAATTTGTCTAAATACAACTTGCAAACCATGTAATGACATGTTCAGACAGTCATATTGGACACCTCTACAGAGCTCTCATATGAATTTAAATAGAATTTCAAAGTAGGTTAGTGATGATTTTATTACAGTTTTTTTCCTAACATCCTACCTAGGATTAATGTTTTCAATCTCAGACTGAACAAAGTAATTTTTGTATCATTTCATAATTGCTTTTAATTTTACAAAGGCTATGTGTGAGTAGGCATTTTTTTATGCATTGAAACAGTGTAGCTGAATTTAGTGCTTTGGTTTTGATTTCAGAATATTTCTTTTCCTGGATTACTGCAATGACCTAGCAAAGATTGGAGGAAAAAATGATAGATTCTTTTCTTTCATTTTACTTATGTGTTTTCTGTGGCAGTAAATTCTGTGGGTTTGGCTTGGTACAGGAACATGCAGAATTGTATTTCTGGGGAGATTATCAACTTATTTTTTTTCCAGTAGGAACTTGAATTATAAAGAGGAAACTTTTAAAGACGTTTGAGGAGCAAGGTTGAATGTGTATATATGAGTCTTATTTTTCTGCAATGCAGTTAGAGAGCTGTGCAGAGAATGTGGAAAACCTTTGGCAGTATTTTCAGAGCAGAGCACTCGTGCTGAATAAAAACTAAGCAGTCAAGGGGAAAAAAAAAAGGAGAACAAGAGAATGAAGAAAAAAAATTGCCTTCCAAATAGAGTCTGGAAAGCTAATGAGCATATGACATCATTTAACTAGTTATAAAAAGATTACAGCTCCTCTGATCCAAGAAGCAGACCCTCAAGGTTTCGGATGTTCCCTAGATGAAGGAGGTCTAGCATTGCAGTGCTGACATTTCTCCTTGTTGGTAAGAGGGCACAAAACCCCTCGGTGCCGGCAGTGAGGGTTGCTGCTGGTTCTCCTTAGGAGCAGCACCTGTTCCCGGGGTTGGCAGCGGAGAGCTGTGGCCCATATCTGCTGGGACAGGCAACCACAACCTGAACCAGCCGGCCAGAAATAGTCTTCCGCTCTTGGAGCGGCTCCATCTGTGCTCAGCAAGCAGGAGTTGCTGGAGATGACCTTGTGGGCTGCTGGCATGTCCTCATGGGGACCTACAAGGACCCTCAGGGCATTGCAAGATGTGCAGGGCCAGGAGGAGCACCTCTGTCACGGGTACAGCACCTGCACCAGGGAGCCTGCACCTCCTTTGGACCACAGCTCCTACCCTTGGCCAGGGCGAGCACGTGGTCCAGAGTGGGTTGTCCCCTCTGAAACCCAAACAGGCCTTACTGATGTCCACTGTACTGTCACAGTGAGGGAGGTAGGTCCCCAAGACCATAGGTGAGCAGTAATTTCACTTCTGCTCTCACAGCATTTTGGATAAAGGTCAGAGCACTGCTTTGCACAGTTGTCAGCTCTTGGTACTGTGCATCTTCCTCCATCCTGGTGGCATGCTGCTGCCTGTATTACCTTTCTGCTCCCTGAGAGTGGCTTTCTAGCAAATGCCTCCATGTTCCAGCCTAAGAGCTAGTAAAAACCATGGAAACATCATTTTAATTTTTCAGTTTTAATAATTATATTTCAAGCTAAGAATGTATTTTTAGGAGGTGAAAAAAAGAAGTTATGTAAGTCTTTGATTTATTGCATTGGCTTAAAGTGCTAGCAAACCTGGGATATTCCTCTTGTTGCTTTGCTGGGAGCATTTCCCTTTATGGCAGCAGGGAGGCCAGTGTATGCCTCTGTTCTCGAGAGCAGTTCAAACTTTTTATAAATCTGCTGAATATGTTTCTCTCCATCACATCTAAATTGCATGGCGTTGAACAGACGCTGCGTCAAAGTGAACCTCTGAGTGGAGACGTAACTTGACGTTGAGGGAACGTCTTGAAAGGCAGGGAAAGCATCTCAGTCCTCTCTCTGTGGGCAGAGGTACCTTGAAGGTAGTTGGTAGATTTGTTCCAAATTAGAGAATTTTGAAATTAGTTACACAGGAACAGTGCACTTATCTGTAATGTGCGTATGGAGATAATTAGGATTAACTCTGCAGAGGAATCCTGGCAGTAGGAAAATGTGGCAAAGACAGAACTGAATTATGATTCTGTAAAAATAAAATTACAGGTTAGGAAGTGCGTGTGTGAGTGTTTGTGTGAGTGGCTTGCTGGGAATAATTTGCATAAATAAAAACAACTTGAGGAAAGCAGTATAGAAGTTAACATGCGTTTTGTCTGCTTCATCTGACATTTGCTTTTATTCCTGTCCAGCAACTACAAACCAAAGAGGAAACTTCCAGTGTTCAGAGAAGGACATGGGGTAGGGGGGAAACTACAAAAGAAAAATAAGTACTGGATATAATTCAGAAAAGACACGCAATCAAACTGAACAGATTGCTCAGGAAAAGATCTATTCTGTTGCTGAAATCCAAGAAAATGGGGGAAAAACAGGAAATAGTGAAATCTGTTATCGACCATCTGCTAAGCCCAGGAACTTGAGAACCATTCCCATGACAAAAATACTAGATTGTGAATTTCATTTTATATTTCATAATACTTAAAGTACAGACACAGAAGTCCAGCGGAGAGTCTTATGTTACTAAATGTGTAAAAGATACTTGACATTCTACATATAAATCTGAGCATTAAGAGGTTCAAATATTTTTTCTGGGATTGTTGTAGATGGGTTTAACAGATCATGCTTTGTTAGGACAAGGCAGCCTTTTCAAACTTCCAGGAGGAGAGGGGAAATGAGCAAGGAAGCTGAATTATTTTGGAAGGAGGCAGTGGTCTTTCTCCTTCAACTCCCATCACCCTCCCCCTTTGTTTGTTACTCGTGAGCTCTGTCACATCTGTGGAGATGAAGCTAGGTCTTCCTAATCATTACCATCTGATGGCGGGTCATGTGGCTGCACAGCGGGAACTGTTCATGTGCTCTGATGTTCAGGAGCCACGTGCTTCCCTTTCTCAGTGCCACCTTTGTGGTAGTGGGGTGTTTGTTCTGGCCTGCTCTCTTCTTGCCTCTCCCTTTACATACATGTAATAGCTGGAGAAAGTGCAGTCCAAAAGAACTCAAGCAGCCTGGGGTGCCATAAGTAAGCCATAAATTCTTCTGAACTCTGTGTATTTACAATTACTCCACATGTGTCAAGGTGTGGATACTGTTTTCTGTAAGCAGAATATGAAAATGGAGGTTAATTGCTGAAAATTGTGATCAATGTGGCTATTCAAAGACTGTGCCGTTCATTGAATTGTCAGTGTTAATGAACTCGATGCACAGTTTGCAAATTACCTGAAATGTGAACTGCTGGCTAGCTTAGTTTTTGGACTGTCTTCACAGTTCAAAGGTAAAAAGAGAGAAATCTTTGGCAAAAGCATGCATTTGTATGAAAAGTATCTATTATATAGCATGTGGAATAGTTTTGATAAATTCAGTTCTTTCTGGTGAGTTTCTACTTCCCTAATTTAGATTAGTCTCCCTGTCAGAACTTTCCAGCCTTGTTCAGGTTTCTGAAATGAAGAAGCCACAGTCTCCTTCCTAATAATAATTTTTTCAGTTTTGGAATGTACTCCTCCCTACTTGCTGTCCAGAAAACGGTTTGTCAGTCCTGTGCACAGAGTTGTAGTGGATAACATTGCATACATTCACAAAGCTATACCTGCATACAGCATACAGCCACAAGTACTTCTGAGGCCTCTTCAGAAAGCTGATGGAAATAAATGCCATTTCATGGAACAGTTTTGGCAGCCATGTGGCTCATTGAACATCAAAAAGGGACCTTGCTCCTCCTGCTACCAGATTTGCTGTAGAGAGATGTTGTAAGTAGGAAGGTACAAGGGTATGTTTGTGATGTCTTGGAGTCTTTGCCTCTCTCCCTAATCCCAGACTATGATCTCAATAACATTTTTGCCATTCTTCTCAGTAGTCTGTCTCTTCCTCTCTTCTGTTGCTGTGTACTGCCTCGAATGTCATGTTCTCGCCTTGTCCTTCTGCTTTTCAATACTGTTTTCATATCCGCTTGCTGCTTCTTGGCAGTGTCAAGAAAGTATCGTTGCCTTTCCTGGTCCCTATGTGTTAAGGTTGGGACCTTCCCTTCCTTTCCAGTCTGTGTAGCTATAATCCCTTTGCTGAGCTGAGGTGGGATTAAGTGTCCTTCATCTCAGTTCAGGTGCAGTAGTTCACAACAGCAAGAATGAGCATCTGTACAGAGGGAGGAAGGGAGAAGAATGAACTTCGTTCAGCCTTCATCTACAGCTTGCTCAGCATAGATAAAATGTGGAGGGAATACTGCCAAGTACTGTGAATGGCTATCGAGTGCATGCAAACATTGCTTTTAGGGGGTGGGTTTGAGTGGATTTTCCTCTGGCTGGAGGAAAACATCGGTTCAAAGTCTGTACACTAAAACGTGGAAATACTGGTTTTCAAAGGGTCAGTTGTAGGAAATCTGAAAAACTGTCAAAACAGCATTTTCCCCTCACTTTGGTTTTCAGAAACAGCTATAACGTTTTTCCTGAAACACAGATCCTTTCAGCCTGAAACACACCCATGATGGAAAATATTAATGCTTAGTTTTAAACAAATGAAAGTTTCTCTTCACTTGCTGATAGAAAGAGAAGCGTTTGGCAGCTTTACTTGTAGATACTGTTCCACTGGTCATCCTTAACTTTGCCGCAAAATTAAAAATGCAGAACGAGTTGCAGGAGTGGTTCATGTAATATCCTTAAAATTTCCTGGTGTTTTGCAGTTGTGTCTGTAGAATACGTAGTCATCCTGAGCACGTAGCAGATGTTAGTTTTCATGAGGATTTGTGGGTTTAGTTTTTGTTTGTTTTTTTTTTTTTTTCTTTCACATTCTTTCAGCTGACCCTAGTGTATCATATGCTATCCACAGGAGGGCAGGCAACTTCATAGGGGTGACCGTAGGGATTGCTGATTCAGTAAGGGTAACTCTGTAATGTGATAACTTTACGGAATCATGTCCCAGCATTATACAGTTCGGGTGCAGCTCCTGCGTCTTAGCAAGTTGCAGTCGGAGTCTATGTCATAACGGCATTTAGCTTCTGGCTCCCAGCAATGACAGCCTGTGCCTTCGATGGAGGAATAAACCCTGCAGACAGTTTATTTGGTGGCGTTTCTAAATATGTGCGTATGTATATACATGCATATGTATACATACATATAATTTTAGATTCAGTTCATGTGCAAGCTTTGTCAAACTGTGAGCGCTTGCCTTGCTGCTGTCCTCTAATGCAAGCTGCCATGTCCTTGAGGAGTGTGGAAGAGAGAGGACAAAACATCTACTGGCCTTTATTTATTCTCTGCCACTTCATCCCACTGCCCAGATGTACAGTTATAACAGTTCCTCTCTGCATACTGTAAATTATAATCACTGCTTAACTATTCCCTTGCTTTGAGTTACACTGGTATGTGTTTTAAACAAACAATTTGAGAATTGGGTTTGGTTGTTTTTTTTTTTTTTTTCTCATTCTCCAGCTCTAAACCAGAAAAGACAGCACTATGAAAGAGAAAATATAACTGAAGATTCATTTTAAAAAAATACTAGTATTTTCTTCTACTCTCTTGATCTTGAAGGCTTTTGGGGAAAAAGTGTGTGTGGTTCACTGGTACTTAACATGTTTAAGCTTAATTTTAGAATCATAGAATTGCAGAATGGTTTGAGTTGGAAAGGACCTTAAGATCAGCTAGTTCCAACTCCTTGCCGTGGGCAGAGAAACTTCACACTCGACCATGTCACCCAAAGCCCTGTCCAACCTGGCCTTGAACACTGCGAGAGATGAAGCATTTACCACTTCTTTAGTAAACCTATTCTAGTGAATAAATTCCAAAAAAAAAACCCCAAAAAAACAAACCCAGAACAAGGGCATGGTGATATATAATTCATATATGTAAATATTTATTATACTTGTTACTTATGTAACTAAAATTATTGTTATTACATGAATATGTGAAATCTGGGCCTGATCATCAAACTTGATTTTTCTAGTTTTCCAGATCTTCAATTGTGACTTTATATAGTAAGCTAGTGTGCAGAATTTTTACCTTGATTTATGTCAGGAAACTGAGCTGCTGGTCTTCTTCCCAAACAAAAATGTGTCTGACTATCTAAGCTAGATTTTTGAGGTATACCTACATTGGTGTAAATAGTATATTTGCACTTATCACTTAATGTGAGTAGGGATAACCAACACTGTAATATATTACCTGTTGCTAGAAATATTGCATAGTTGCTTTCTGTGTGGCTGCCTGAAAAGTAACACCCATGAAAGTGTCCAGATTAGTTCTAGATACACCCTTTCTGGAATTGAGGAAAGAGGAAAAAATAGTGGCAGGGTGGGAATTGTCTGTCTTTCTACCCAGACTTCTCTAAGCATATCTTTTAATATTTGATTTCTTACAACTTTTGTACATCTTGTCTGGAGATTGTCCTATTCGTTATCCTTTTTTTATAAAGCATAAATATTGGCATAATTTACTGAAGCCAGTCTGAGTTTGGTCAGTATAGTATTTGCTAATATATAATATTTTTGTGGGCTCCAGCTCCATAGAATTTTCTTTACTTAAGTATCAAGTTGTTAATACAAACTCAAGAGGAGCTGCTTCTGAATTATGGATGATTACACAGTCAGTGTAGTTTGAATAAAGGTCTAGGATAAAATGCTTTGGGTTATTCACAGAAGTAAGCCTTAGCAGATAAACACAAATGCCAAAGACAGTATTTTTACTTTAGTACAGGCATTGCATATGTGATTTCTGACTGAGGTGGGAAGAGGAAAAACTAGTTCCAAGTTGTTTTTTGATGAAGAAATCTATATGAAATCTGGGGAGTTGTATGGAAAAACATATGAACATTTAGTGTAGTATATTAAAGCTTCCAGATGACTGACTTAACAAAAAATGCCCTGAATTTAACCAGTGAATTTCACCATAGTCAAGATTATCAAGGATCGCATTGCTGATTGAAGATCATAAAACTTGAGGGCAGATTTCTTCCTCAAATACGCTTACCTTTGGAATACCCTAATGTGCCAATTCTGCTCTTAAAGGAAAACTAGTTTACATACCTGACATCTGAGCCCTTTAAATCTTACCCAGAGATGTGTTTAGCATGCAGAAGAGTGGAAGAAAACGTCTGAATCTTCAAAGAAAGGCTTGAGGGAGTAAGGAAGGGAATATAAACTAAGGCAGTCTTAAGGGAAGAACTCTTCAAGTGAAAGCTTAGAAGTGAAAAGTGTATGTAACTCCTGTAGTCTCCGTAATATACTGAAGTTTAGCACCTCAGTTATGATATAATAGTGCAGAAGGGACACTTCAGCATAGAGTGATTAACAAATGTTGACCAAAGACTGGGGAGGGAAAACGTTGAAAGATTTTTGTAATAGGGAGATGGAAGGAGCAAAGAATTGCTTGCAATCTGTAAACTCTTCTCAGATAATTTGGAATTTAACTGTAAAAGCCATTCTCTTTATTGGATGTCTACTTTCTTATGTGTTTCCATTCATGCATAAATTTAAAGTGTAAGTTGTACAGCATTACAGTTGATGCTTGTAACTTTTGCATGGGACGTTTGGTCTCATTCTCAGTTGAGCAGACGCATTCAACTTCTAGCACTTGCAGAAGTATTCTGCATATAAAGATAGCATTCTTGTCGATTTATACACAGAGGTCTTCATAGAGCAAACAAGTGATACATTTTTCTCCTGGGGAGCTAGCAGTCCCATTTGTGCATATATTGACGGGCTTGTTTGGAATGTCACCAAATATATTTAATCCAAACTGAAATGGAGTTTTGCCATAGGCTGTCATGAACTTTTACAGATTTAGTATTTAACATCCTTTCAGATCTGTGAATCTCACTATCTGGGGGGAGAGGAGAAAAAAAAGAAGATCATTCAAATTTCATGAAGTCTGCATTGTATAAATGATAAATGATTATAAGCATATGGTACCTTTCCATGAACAGACTTGCATATGCATAAAACTTTCTTTAGAAGTAGCCTTGGAAGCATGTAGAGCTTCCAATGTATCATTCAGACCACTAAATTAGACTTTTTCCTTTCCCCCTCCCCTCCATGTTACTGTTAAATGACAAAAGGTAGGAGTAACTATACTCCTTAATTCCTTTTTTCCCTATGTTTTCTATCCCTTCTCCCAAGAGATTTCAGGGTATCACTGTTAAACACTGATAGTCGTTCTGGCTCCCTGATGCATAAAATGTGAAGACTTTGCCTTCAGCTGAAAGGCAAAACCATAGAAGGTTATTGGAAAATACAGGGAGACAATAACTATATAAATAAATGATAGGGTAGTATGTTAAGGAGTTAATCACACAACTCAAAAGTGATTTAGTGTTATTAGACAAACTAGGAGAAAGAGATTTTTGTTTTAATGGGGACCTGTATGACCTATTCTGTATTTCATATACGTTCCTTGTAGTGAATTAGGGAGGGTGTGTGGGGGGGAGGATTATTCTTCTTTATGCATGCCAGTTATCCTCTACTCTGTTAGCTCCTCTCTGCAGACTGACAGTGAACTATAAAAAAAACTGGAGTAGCTCAGAATTGCATTTCTGTATCTAATCTGAGGTGGTTTTAGAGTGGATCGCGTTGGCCCTAACAGGATTGGAGCTAGCAGCATACAGCCAATGAAAATGTCAGACTTTGGCTCTGTTGCTGGGCTAAGGCTCAATATTGCCCTTCGTTATTCTTGCATATAATTTTATTCATAGGTGGCACTGTTTATGAGGACATAGAGAAGAGTCGTGGGAGAAAGACAGGGAAAGAAATGTTGTTGGACTAACGGCCTTAATGTACAGATATATGCTGGTGAAGAGGTGGATCACTAAAGTCATCCTCAGAGATCTGGACAGGTGGGTGGGTAAATATTAAGATCAAGTGTAAGCAGCAAGTTAACATCAGCATATTAGCAATTTATAACAAGGTTCTTTATGTATTAAATCTCAAGTAGTGTGACCTCATGTAGATTATGATTAATCACATACTTTGTTGCATGAAAATGTTGTTCTGATGAACTCACAGCAGGGGAGCATGCTGCAAGATAAAAGTGAAGACTTGAGACAGGTAAACATGCCAGATGGTATTTCGAATGGGCTCCATCCTGTTATCTTCTAGGAGCAAATGTGTGAGATGCAATGGTATTTTAAGCAACAAGCTCATTTGGACTAACATAACTACATGTATTTGAAACAATCAGGTAATAATTTAGAAAGTGAAGTTCAGTATCAGTTTGACAGGTAGTGCTTTAGTGTCACTCATCAATCTGATAATTATGAAATATTGTTGCAGTTTGTCCAAAATATCTCTGCCCGGAGGAGCATCAGGTGAGGTGGCTTCTTGGCTGCTTTTAATAAGGAAATTGGAGAAAACTGGGAACAAAGTTTAAGTAGTAGTGTTTGTTTTACATATGTGAATTTCTTGAAACATTTGAGGATTGCTGTAATACGGAAGTGGCATATATACTCTTTCTATACTATCAGTAATAACCAGAGCACCTCAGGACACTCTCAAGAGTTTAGCAATTCAGTAGTTGATAAAATTGTGCCGGGACAGGTTTGCCACACTCCCCTCTTCCCCCTACCCCATCTGCTTCGCATAATCAGAAGGTAATGATTTTGCCACTTCATCACTTCAGTAATTTAATTTTTGCTCCAATTGAGAGAGGAGGTTTTGAGATTTGGAGTGCAGAGTTATTCCCCATAGTGTTTTGGATGTAAAGAGAAGCTGTGGCAGAGATTATCCCTTACAGGAAGAGCTGCCTGGAAGCAGCACCCAGTCCCTGCTTCCCTGCCAGTCTTCAGACTGCATCCACCCAGGTTCTATGCGGTTAGAGAGTAGAAGCATATCCATGCTTATGGTGAAAGGGCACAGATAAGATATGGAGACTATCTGCAGGACCATCTTAAATACATTTCTGTCATTGAGACATTATTTTCTATAATGCAATCTTAAACTCTTCCTTCATTAAAATTTTAAACTCCTCAGCTCCAGAGTAAAATGCTTCTGTTCCTTTTCTCCTTAAAAAGTAATGCGTATGTGTCTGTTGAAATTGCATTGTTATCTTTAAAAATACCTTAACAGGCTGCTTTCTAATGAGCTTTTTTTTTTTTTTTTCTGATAGCAGTGCACTTTTTCTAGAGCAGTGGAACAGCTCATAAATAGTTAATTGGAGCGATAGGCATACTTCTGTACTTGAGTAACAGTCTTGGTGGATAACTTCTCAATCATGCAGGCAGCTGCACTGCAGCCTTATCACGAACAGCAGCAATATGTCAAATTTTGAAGAGCAATGAGAGACACAGACAAACTTTCCCATCTAATTCTAGTTCAGTAAAAAGCTGAAGTATATTTGCTTAAGACAACAGTATCCAAAATAATCTAGATTATTTTTCTGTAAGCTTTTTTATTTTTCTTTTTAGGACATGATACCTATTAAAATAAACTAGGACTGAAGTTAAAATGTTGAAGCCCTTGCTTTGTATAAAAGATTGTGCTCTGTTTCCACATGATCTGGATTTCAGCTATTCAGTATATCGCTTATCCCTGTCATCTCTTTCACTGCATTGGAATTTAAATATGTAGATCATGTTTTGTTAATAATATGGCAGTGAATTGAATTACTGTATTTTTAATTAAAGCTTTTTGGGTTTAATGTGTAAAGAAATAATGTAAAATATAATATCCCAAGCCTTAATATTTTCTTGATCACAAGTCAAGCCTTCTATATAATTTATTAAAGTAGCATAATGTCCTTAAATTTGAGGTCAAGATTTTGCAGGCTTAGCAGAGATTTTTATGCATAAGGGAAAGATGAAACTTTAAAAATATTATTTCAGCAGTTTCATAATTTAGGATTGTGACCTCATGCTCCAAGAATAATTATGGTGCATCACAATCAGCAGTTTATCAATATTCAGTCAGAGACTTCTTAGACTCTCTTCATATCATAGCTTGTTGGGTGTTTTTCTTTTCATACAACAAAAGTAACTTTAAAAAACCTAGCAAACACCTTAAGGAGCATAGCTAGTGCATTATTGGGTGGGGGGCTTTAACCAGTATCTACACTATGAAAGCCACTTTCATTCTGTCTTTTTCCTGTATTTCTGTTTGCTTGTTACACCTGCTGCTGCCAGCTGGGACCAGTGTTTCTAAGGAGCTGTCACAGTGACCACAGGCAGCCCCTTAAGGGCTGTGTTTCTGGTTGCCTGGTAAAAACTTATCAGCTGTGCTTTGACTGTGGCCACCATGAAATTGTTGTGGCTGCACAAGTGGTTCCTGCAAAAATCTGGGGGGTTGCCATTGGTTTAAACTGTAATGGCAGTGGCAGAAAAGGCATGAGAATTTACATGAGTTTCTGTGGCTTCTTAGAACTAATCTGGGACTGTAAAGCTGGTGGTGTTACATCAGTCCGTAGCCAGGATGGTCAAACACTGAGAACCAGCTACAAGGAAATCCCAAATCACTGGCATGAGCACTTTACCAGTTTATTCAAATATCCATCTGGCATCTCTGATGAAGCATTAAATGAAATTCTCTAGCCTGCTCACCCAGGAGCAGCTGGCAGCAAAATAGCACAAAATCTTGAATCTGTCCTGTAAATACCGCAGTGAAGGGCAGCAGGCACTCGTGGTGCTTCTGTTTGAGAAGCTGGTCAGAAAGCACCACCTGGCCTGGCAAATGCACCACCATTGACAGCCATGAGGGACGAGAAGGTGATTCCTCACAGGTTCCAGGACGCCGAGATCCAAGTCAACAAAAAGAATAGAGCTCATGCTTTGGAAACTGGTGTAATCATTCACTTCTTGCTGGAAAAAAGAAAGTTCTATGTTTACTGAAACAGTGGTTAAGCAGGCCCAGAGGTTTGGTTTGGTTGGGGTGAGGAACAGTTAATGCAACTTTGCAGCAAATGACATCTCAGAAAAATCTGAGAATAAAGGCCTGTGCATTGTCTTTGTCAAGTAAACCAAAGTTCGTAATACCATTAATCTCCAGGGTGTCTTCAGGCTTCAGCAAAATTCAGCTGTTAGGGCAAGCACTTGAATTGACAATTCTGGAGAGTGTTTTCCATCAAGGCAGAACATTGCAGCTTTTCTTTGTTGGAAGGACGCGAAGCAAGGCTTCATCCCCACCTTGATCTGCCTTGGTATTTTGTAGACAGAGCTGCTTGTTGACATTTTTGGAGTCTGTAATAGAGAAAACTGCATGCCATGTTATAGGACTGGAGGAATTTTCAACTTTCAGTGATTTTTGCATCAAATCCAAGGTGACATAGCTGATAACCTTCAGCCTCCTCTCTGCCAGCAACTGCAGTTGGTTCCCAAACACTTGAGAGCCAGGAGGGACTGACTCTCCAGGTTATTTTGCCAAACAGCTTGGCCTGAGTGCATCTGTGAGGGAAACTGAGGTGCTTCTTCAACTTCGCTCCCCTAGAAAATGTGTACATTAGCTTCCCAGGCTTGACGCTTGTGGGCAACTTCTGCTACTTCTGCAGCAAGTTGCCTGAGCACTGCACTTGACAAGAATCACAAAAAAGGATAACAAAAGGCAAAGCAGTATTTGTGAGATTAAAGCAGTATTTCTGGAATGAAAGAAGCTCTGAACTTCAAACAAGTGCTTGGTATGCATTTACTTTTATTAACGTTCCTGTGTATGACTGTGAAATTTGGATAACAGCCTTGTTTCTTCCAAGCATTAACTGGTTCTTTTTGGATGGTCTTTTAGTCCTTGCTGGTATAAAAGGCCTGGGAAAGGTTTCAGGTGGTAAGTTCTTACAAGTGCTTTCAAATACCCATCTTGGAAACACTGTTTTAATAGATACAGGAGAACAGATAGAGATCTTCAAAGAGTTAGGATAGACAGTATGCTGCCCAAAGCAGCAGTGCTTTCTGTGGACTCATGGAAATCAGAATGGCTCTGAGGCAAGTCTAGGAAATACTACAAGGTTGTGTTCAAGGGAAGTCTACATCTGTAGTCTAAAACCACACAAAAGGCAGCAATACTATCCACTGTGGTCAGGTTTTTGCAGATTCAGTAACTAGACTTCTATAGGTATATGTGAAACTAGAACATGTTACTAGGAGAAAGCAAGCAAAGCAAAGCAATGTGAATTAGATGGGTATCTACCTGTTAATGTGCTGCAAAAATGGGATTAATTTCTTGCCAATTTGAGTTAAAAAAAAACAAAAACAAAAAACCAACTCTTCCTACACAGAATAATAGGATTTAATTCACCATCATAATGGCAGCTCTTCTGCTAGAAGCATGCAGAACTTTGGATATGCATAGGTATCAGTGAAAGCACCATGTCTAATGAGCAGTGTGATGTTACCTGCCATCTTGTGTGTGCTATTTTTAGAGGAAACTGATACTTTTGCTTCAGAAATTCTGAATTTTAGAAAAAAGTATGAAAGAAAGCAGTATCCAGTACATTTAGGCCTAAGTCTTCTGCTCACTGACCAAGGAGTGGGGTTTCCACTGTGTGTTCACGGTGAAGAGCTGTGGGCTGTGGTAATGGCACCACAGCTAACTGTGAGCTTAGTTCAGATGAGCCGGGACAGAGGCTGCTGAAATGATCTGTAATGTCTGGTTTCTCTGATGATAAATTAGTTTTGAGTGAACCAAATCAAGCATTCACTCCTGTCACAAAGTGGGACTTCTGGCGCACTTCCCTGGAAAGGCCAGGAAGATCTGAGGAGTATGTGTGAGCATCCAAAGCTTTAAAGCAATGGTAGCTGTTGAAGTGCTTTTGTTATCGAGTCCTTGGTTATGGTAGTAAGACACTAGGTCGAAGAACATAAGGAAAGTAAGTTTTATGTAACTGTGAGTTCTTGCCTAATAAGTTTTGAATGTCAGCCAACTTCAGTGAGATTTGTCAGTAGGTAGTTATTACCGCTTTCAATTTTTGCTGTTATCTCTTACCATTTCCATTAAAATAAGTGACTAAATGAAAACGAGGCACCCAATTAGTGCCCCCACTAGAGGAAAGCTGATAGTTCGCAGTTGTGCAACTGGAAATGAGGAAGCCTTAGGATGCAAGTTGCATTATTCCTGCTCCTGAATAACAATTTAAAAGAATAGTAAAACTATTTAAATGTATTTTGGGCTCAGCCCTTGTTCTATTTGGTGTAAGTTAATTGGGAATAGAGAAAGCAGATACAGAAGTAAGAAGAAGTTGTAGGTCTCTTAACATTTTGTGACTCCAGGGGGTTTCCTTGGCAGGAGGTGCATGGAGTGAAGTGGTCTGAGGCCGGGATGCCCAGGCCTTCTTAGATCCTCCAGCCCTGTAATAAGTTACACTGTGATTGCTACAATGTTTAAAACCATGGGTCCTTAAAACTTGCTCTTTGTTGAGTCATCTTCTTTTTTCCACAAGTGCTTACTCTGTGTATTGCGCATCTGTTTATAGCAGAAATAATTTTGGTGACTACAGGGGGATAAAAAAAAAAAAAAGCTGATTGTTTTAGAATAGGCAGAAATTCAAGGCCAGGCTGGATGGGAGTTTGAGTAACTTGGTCTAGTAGAGGGTGTCCCTTGCCCATGGCGGGGGTTTTGGAACCAAATTATCTTTATGGTCCCTTCCAAACCCAAACCATTCTGTGTTTTTATGAAATGGCTTAATGGAACAGAGAATATGTGTCATCAGGTTCTTTCTGCTTGGTTTTAATTGCATTCTGTGTGGAACTTATATCAGTGAGTGGTATTTTAGCTTAACAATGAATGTAAATATCGTGGTCCTTGCTATAGAAAATTGAAAATCTGTGCCACAGACAGGCTGCATAAATGAGATCTGAAGAGTGATATCCTAGCAAGTAATAATGTTTGCTCATGCTGCTGTACACCTTGATTACTATGTAAATTGTGTAAATTTATGCATAAGCACATAATTATGCACACTCAACTGTCAGTTTGCCTCTAGAATAACGTGCTTCTGTGCATAAACAGTTAAACATCCTTTTCCTGAAATGGGAGGAATGATGGTATTTTTTATTATTGTACCAGCTCTCATTCCCACTGAAGTTAAATACAAGCTGCCTTCCAAAATCAAGGCCTACTATATATTGCAAGAGTTCTGACAGTATGCAGCAAATTTAGGAGAGGTATTTTAGAGGATTTTAGGAGAGGTATTTAGAGAGGATTTAGGAGAGGAACTGGGGCCGTGTTAGTTGCAGAACATAACTTCCTTGGTCTGTGTTTTACTTAATACTCTCATTTTCTTTTAGTCTTTGCTATATGGGTTTCAGCTATTCAGCTAGAAAGAGTGGTAGGTACAGTACTGTGTATCATTAGTATGGAAGCAGTAGAGTGAATTTCAGCTGAATAAAAATGAATTCTTTGACTTTCAATTGTGAACGTTTCTAGTTTGCCTTGACAATCCTGTCAAGACAAATTTGAACTTTGTCAGCAATTGTGATTGCTTGTGGGAGAACTACCAAAAGCCTTTGCTCTAGGTATCAGTCAGTGATTGCAGCCCTCATCTGCTATTTGACCAAAATTTTCCATGGCACTCAGCAGGCTATTACTTGTCACTCTGACATATAATGGAGGGGTATTTTAATTGATTTAAAAGTTAAAATCTATAGTTATTTAATACAGTATAACTGTATTGCATGTCAGCAGTTATACTTGCTGTGAAAATAGGGGAAGGGGAATTAAAAGGACTTGGGGGTTGGGATATTTTAAAAATACACCTGCGGTTGATTTTACCTTCCACAAGCTATCAATAGAATTTTTATTCAGTTAATGGGAGCTGAGATTTCCTATTACTGTTGATTTTAAAAGGGATTCTTGTATGTTAGCTGTATCTTCTACGGTTCAGTAGTACTTCTGCTCGAAAGTCTTCACTGTTGTGCTGAACTCTGAATTACAGCATTTTGGCTCTGATGCTGGTTTGCTTTAAGACCTAAACTCTTCCTCTGTCACAACGTCCTGGTACCTAAAATAGGTATAGTTTTATGCAAATCCAAGGAGTAGGTAAATTAAAAATTGCAAGTCGCTCAAGACTGTACATACAGCATGAGTGCAGTTGGTGCATTTGCTCACATGCAGGTTCTGTATATGCTGGAGTATGAGATCATGTGCTCTGGCTCTTCCTAATTGCTCTTGTGGATGCAAGTATGTGCTGTCTTTCTAATTGGGGATGGTACTGATTAGTTCAAGCCTTCTTTTACTATGTGTCCATTTCAAACAAAGTCTTTTGCAAGAAAGAGGAAAGCTTTATGAAGGTGAGTGGCTCGTGTCTTCCCCCTACCCTGCCCTCCGTTTGTTTAAATTACTTAGCTTTTTAAGTTAGGAAGAAGGCTGGAAAGTATATCTACATTCCTTCTACAATAGTAGGATGAAAAGTAGGGCTGTTGAATACTTATGAATGTATCTCTTTTTTTGGCCCATACTGCCCTCCACGTGAGCTACAGGCAAAGGAAAACAGGACATTCAAGTTTACAAATAAAGGTGATAACCAACAACATCACCACAAGCAGGAGTGACTGTACTTTACCTTGTAAATATAAAAATCAGAATCTCTGCAAATTGTCACTATGTGTGGCAGAGATGGGGCAAGTGGGAAGTGATGTCCCTGTCTGAACTGGAGCTGCTGCTTGCTGTGTTAATCCTGTTAATCACATTTTTTACAAGCAGATAGGAAGCCTGGGAAGGCTGTTTCACCTGTGACAATTCACAGGTTGGATTTGGATCAGAATACTTCCACAACTTTGATATTTCTTTCAGTGTATTTTCTGAGAAGGTACAACAGAGCCCTTTAACAGTCATTTTAAACCAAGGACTTACTTGCTAAAGCTGTGCAGTGTAGATGTTTGCCTCCTGAAGGTAAGACAGTAGGAGAGTTGCATAGCTTCTTGTTTGCACTGGAGAGGAGGTTGGAGTGGCTTTCATATTTTATCCTGGCTGATAAATACTCTGTGGAAACATGAGAGAAATGAGAAGCTGGCCTGTAGGGAACAGTTCAACAGAGGAACTTCACAGTGTGCTGGTGAAGACACGTAACTTACGGGTTATGTTTGAAAACCAGGTGGTGGAACTGAGCACCTAGAACTTAAATCTCATATGTGATGAGTTTGGAGGTTTTCTTGTGTTTCCAGAGCAACTCTTCATTTGCAGCCTTAGAGCTGCACCTTTATATTAGAGATACCATTTGAAGAAATGGCTGTTAGAGAACTTAGCAAGGTTTTGGCAGAAATCCAATTACAGACTGTTGATAAGCATCCTGACAGGCTGAAAGATTGGAAAGTGAGTAGCAGGCTAGATGGTGTTTGCAGGCAGAGTCCACTGAACATGTAATTGGCCAAGCAAAGAAGCCACGGTTGGAGAAATGGGGAATTGTTGCACAAGGCCCAGCTTCACCACTCAGAAATAGGCCACACTGAGGTCTGACTGTTACCTTTCCCTGTCCTGTTTTTTCCTTCTGCTTTTTCTCATTCTCCCAGAAGCTGACAGGTGTAAATCCCACTTCTATTTGTCTTGTATTGCCTACTCAGTGTGGACATATTCACCTCACCATAACCCTTGCATGTTCCTCAGACATAGAGTCATAGATTGGTTTGAGTTGGAAGGGACCTTGATGATACGGTTCCAACCCCCCTGCCACAGGAACGGACACCTTCCACTAGAACAGATTGCCCAAAGCCTCATCCAGCCTGGCCTTGAACACTTCCAGGGATGGGGCATTGCAACTGTTTTATTACACAGTTAAAAGGTAGCAAAAGCCCATGAAGGTAATAAGGGGAACAGTAAAGGAGGCAGAAGTGGAAATCACTGGTTTTCTCACCTTTTAGTTTTAGGAAGATGTTCTGTCAGGGCCATGGTAGAAGGTGGAAAAGACAAATTTGCAAACTACCCCAATGCCTGTGTAGTTCCCCAGCCTAGAGCTGCAGGAGGCTTCTCGGTGCTTCTATCAGGTAATAATTTCATGCATTAAAACACCATGAACAGCTCGAATTTCTTAAAATGGAAAAATGTTAGTTAAAATGAAGCCTTCATTATTTCAAACAGTGTTTTTTAGAAGTCACAGAAGATATTTCAAAATAATGTGACTATTTGCCTTTTAAAATACCTGTTCATCAGAGATGGTGGTAAAGTTGGGAGTTCGGCTTTTACTGCATCATCTGAAACAAGTGGCAAGCTGGAAACTTCCCGCAAAATATAAAGCACTGTGCCTAACCTTATTAAGGATTATTACCTTTGGTTAGTAAGATATCTTCAGTTAGTTATTTCTTTTTCTAACCTTCCTTTTACAAATGCATGCAGAACTCACTGCATGTAAGATATTTAAGTCTGTTCATGGCAAGAATTTCTCTGATATGCTTAAGGCTTGAGTCTTATTACTCAGTTCTCCGTTGGTAACTCATACCAAATAGTATTGTGAGCTGTCTGTTGCCTTTCATTTTTCCCTATGCCTTGTTTATGAAGTTTAGATTAGTGTGCAGGCTTTTCTACTTCTATTTTCTGTTCCTATGTGGGATTATAATATAGCATACACTGGTACTACTAATAGGCTTTCAGCATCTGTACTAATTTTGTCTTGTTGTTTGAGGGGGGCACAAGGGACTTGAAAAGTCAACCCCCATCCTCCCCTTCCATTCCCCCATTGGATTCTTTTAGCTCAAGCAATAATTATACATGTTGCCTTTTGAAGCCTGTGGGATTGCTCTTACAAGTAAAGGTCTGCCATACTGGGGCTTTTATGTGACAAGTTGGAAAATAGCCTTTGTTCCCATGGTAACCTTTTTTTGTGCTTTGGTGCATTTTTTCCCTATGGTTTTATGGTTGCTCTGGAGGTTTTTCTATTGTGGTATTTTAATCCCCAGTAGACTGGGGATGGCAGTTCAGTTTACTTTTTGCTATTATGGCACATAATATATATATTATTTATTTGATTATGGAACTCTTGTAAACTTTTTATATTGTGTGGTTTGGGCATTAGTGGTATGGTGGCTTTCTCTCTAAACGCTCAGAAGATACAGCAAACAGCTTATAATAGGAAAGTACGTATGACTGGACCAAGCTGCTTCTGTTATAAACTAATATTTTTGATACAGGCATTATTTCAGGACTAATGGGGACAAACCATTGCCAGACCTACAAGCTAGGTTTTTGTCTCTGCAACAGAATGACAGTTCTTAAGGTTGAAGATGGTTAGTCTGGTCTTCAACGTCATTTCAGGTTGCTGTAATAAGAGTTTCATAAAATAAAGCTTTCAAGCAAAGGCGAGTATTTTTAGGAGTTGCTTCTTTAGACTCTGAGGGAAGAACTTGAGGAAGTAGCTTTATTTTGGAAAGAGAAGGCTTTTTAAGGAGACATTCATATTACTGATAGCATCTCCCTGCTTTGGGCTTCTGCGTGTATTTTTCTTCTTTCTTCCTTGTTCAAGTTTTCTTTGTCTTAGAAATCTTTGGTAGCAGAGCAAAATAGTCACACAGCCTTGTCTTGCCTGCAAGGGGTAATGATTTCCTGCTGGTGGTACCCATCAGCAGGTGAACCTCCCTTGAATCCCTGCATTTTATGCTGTTTTAAAATACTGCTTAAGAAGGCGGCAGAGCATTACTGAGTAAACACAACTGTGCTGGTCTACAAGAGTGATCAGGATAGATGGTTAGTTTACATATTTTCCAGTGGTGGAAGGTGATGCTATGAAAAACCATGTTTCTGAAGCTGTCTCTCTTCCCTTTTAGTCATGGCAGGCGATCAGGTGCCGGAAAAGAGTTAAATGAACTCCCTCCCCCCCCCGCCCCAATAAACTTTTAATAATTAACTACATAATTTTCCAGGTAAACTGTTCCTGCCTTATCTTGCTATACAGTACATAGCAATTTATAATCAGCAGCACAGATACCAACATTGCATGCATTTAAACTGCGCTCATTCTATAAGTAGACCAAATATGAAAAGTTAGAGCGAGTGCACTGTAAGGGTAGTTATAACTTCCAGAGTTGAAGGCTTGCTTCTGATAGGGAATGCCTTGTTTAGGTTGGCCATTCCATTTCAATAGATAAATATGTTTATGTACTAAAAAATATGCAGAGTAAGTCAATTTTATTTCCCTGTGGCATTTGGATCTTGGTACCTTGTGACAGTAGTTAGAGGAGAAAAGTGCATTATAGAGGAGTATTAGGAGGATGTTACCCTTCTCTGATCAGTAAATCAGTGGATAAAAAGTAGATTTATTTCCCTAGAAGGTAGAGTGCTCCTCAGCTTCAGTCCACCAGAACACAGTTTTGTTTACTCTTAAGTTTATATTTTTCTGTAATCAATAGATTATTTGAAAGTAAAATTTATATAGCCGGCTACAGTCCCTACAGACAGATTTCAGTAGAGAAGGTCAAGCAAAAGTCAAGGCTTATAGTTGGATTGAGGGAAATGCTGGGTTCTGTCAGTATCCACTAAGATAAATGGGAACTGAAGGAGCTTAGTACCCTTGCTTCATTTTGTAAAATCAACATATGCCTTAAGGTTAAATTAAATACAGGAACCTGTTCACTGGTGACTGCAGCACAGGAGAACCCATCAGCTTCTATTTGCAGAATAAACACTGGAATTTAAGTGCTTTTTTGAGAGAATATTTTTAGATTTGGAGGGGTTTGGAAGAAAGGAGAGAGCCTTTTGTGTTATCAGTGTGAATCAGAGTTTGCTTGTTACCATAATTAAGAGCCAGGTATGAAAGTGTGATATGTGACTGTTAGGCATTGCTAAATTGAGTAACTTAAGGTGTAAGCTGGAGCTGCTGAGGAAAGAAGTGATCTGATTTCTCAGTTTGTCTTCTCTTGACCATACATTTTTTAGCCTCTGATTCTTACATGTTTCATCATACTGTGTATTTCTTAAAAGAAAAACAGAAATTGAAAATACTGGATTAAGTTTGTAATCTCTACATTTGTGTTATGGTTGTAGTGTTTAAAGTTCAAGCAATTAAAAATTTTCTGTCTTGGAATAGAATATTTCTGTGCTTAAAAAAAAGTCAAATAATTGAAACTGACCACTATATTAAATATACTGTCACAGCTACTGGATTTTCTGGGGTTAGTTTTTTTTTTTTAATTTCTTAAAAATAAACCTTCAAAGTTTTAGGTGGCAAAATAAGTTTGTTTTGGTGAGATACTGGTCCATTGCTTTGAATTACAAAAAGTAATACTGGATTGGATGCATTCTTCATCATAAACTGAAACAAACCAAATTAAGGTTAATAAATGGTAATCCATGCAAGAGCTTCAGGATCCTGAAGTTTGGTGCTTCCAAAAGCAACTGATTTGTAGCACAAGAAGATGCTATTTTCTACATAATTTTTCTTCCTTAATTTAATTTCCTGAATATTTCACACTGAAAATATGTTTTTAGTGGATGTTTTTCTGTTATCTCTGTTATTCTAGTAGAGAAAAGATATCAAAGAAAAAATAATAGTTCTTTCCTTAACCATATGTATTATTTAGTCTGATACAGTACCCCAAATGTCAGAGTAAGGGTGCACTGCTTCAGGTGTTATGCTTGATGTCTGTCATCCATAATATGCACTAGAGAACACATCTTTCCTAAAATGTTTAGACCTTGATCAAGATTTCTGAGCCTTAAAGTTTTTGTTTGGTTTTTCTAAGGTTTAGTTTTAGGAAAAATAATCTGAGCTGTTTTTTTAAGGCTGCAGGTTTAAGGATTGGTAGTTATCATAAATTCCTATTGTTTTATTCAGTACGGTTTCTGTAATGTCTGCCTTCATCTTTACAAGAGCCGGGTAATGCCCTGAGAAACTTGGCCAGCAGAATTTGCAGCTAGGTTATTTTGTAATTTGTATGCCTCTTTGCCAAACATCAGAGGGTAAATGTTGCTCTGCCAGCATGCATGAGTGTTGCTGAGGCTCAGGGGTGGTTTGGTTTCAGTGGTCCTTCCTCAGCTCAGTGTTCATGAGGTCCCATGTGACTGCCTTCTCCTCTGCAAACCTGATAGCTTCATCTGTGCACCTTTTCACTTCTCTATGCTTTCTTGGTGTGCTGACAAGAAGATTGGTTTATATAGTCTGACATTTAAGAAATACCATTTTCCAGTCTGCTAACTTGCTTTATGCAAAAAGTTACAGGAAAGAGCCAGAGTGCCTTCCTGCAGTGAAACTTCCTAAAAAATTCAGGCGGCACACAGTGAAAATGATACTAGTCAAACCTTTCAGTTGACAGTTAAAATCTGGGGGATGATACATGTTTATGGTGGAGGTCATCACCAAAACATCATGGTGTACCAATTAAATCATCTGTTGCACAACTGTTGACCATAATAGCATTTTCTGAATAACTAGTGGTGTTATCTTGGGCACTGAAATTATTCTTTCTATGTGAACACATAAAAAATAATGGGGGTAGTCTGAAGAGGTGATGGTTATGCTATCTACTGTGATGGCTGAGTGAATGATGACTTAAGGAAAGAAGAGCTTCTAGAGAAGTGACTAGTCAATGGAAACAGATTAGTTGTAGAAACCAGGAAGAATTCAGGAGACGGTTTGGAAGGGGAAAAAATGTGGTTTTCTAGTATAGCATAAACTTGTTAATCAGTCTCTTGATTTTAGTGCCTGATTGTAAGGAGTTGTATTGCCCATTCAGTATGGGAGTTTTTTCTCGCTCTTAGGCAGCTTTGACTGGCTTGTGCATTGATGTTGATGAGGATCAAACATGTGGGTGTGCTGCTGCAGTTGCATGGCAGGCTCAGCGGCTCTTGGTCAATTCTTGGCTGCCTCCTGATCATCTGAGCTTCCTTGGGTGTGAAAGATGGGCTGAGCTCTGGTCTCTACGCTCAGTGGGACTATCTGTGTCCTGGTTGTGAAGTACCACTGAAATAGACACCTCTTGTTTTCGGCCCCAGGAAGATTGGTTTCAGAGTGTGTATGTGCAGAATTAACTAATGTTCTCCTGTGCCAGTCCACAGTAGAAGAGGACTCTCGCTGAAGGTTACACCCCTTCAAAAATGAGGTGAGACAGTAGAAGGAAGATGCTGGCAGTCTTTGTTTCTTGAATGTCCTGATTATTCTTTCTCTTGAAGTGGTAAATGATTGCTGGTTTGTTTGGTTGGGTTTTTTTTGGTTGTTGTTTTTTAATTTTTGTGAAAACATAGTGCTTCTTTTTACCTTTGTTTTCTTATAGCTTACTTTGTTGAGGTGTACCCAGGTTTCTTCTATTTGTTTTACTACCAGAAAATTTCTGTATGAAAAAAAAAAAAGAGTGATGTGAAATCAGAAAGAAATCGTCTAGATCTCGTAATAATAAAAGTGCTGAGAACAAATGAATTTGGGATTCATACTGTGCCTTATGCTTCTTTGGAGTATTTCATTTTATCATCAGAGAAGCATCGTTTGTTTAAACTGTACTCCTGTATGACATCTGGTTTGAAAAGCATAATAACCTATATAATCAGCTTTTAAAATGCTGGATTATCTGTGGGTTTATTGTCTCTTCTTTACAAAATGTGTTATCTGTAATTAATTCTCCATATAACTATCACGAAAGCTAACTCTCAGAGACACAAATGAGTTTGATGGCAGTGGCTAGTCAAGGTCAGCATTTAACTGCCAGCATTTGCACTGTTGAGGGTAATAAATCAGGCTTGTTCCTAATCACATACCCTACAATGTGACAAATGTTAGTGGAGCCATCTAAGCAACCATTTTACAAATAATTTAGAAGATACATTTGGCATTGTTAAACTGCTCCATGCTGCCCTTGGCTATAAAAGCATTGTGATAAAATATGTGTGCTCTGTTAGATCTCTGTATTTGAATCCTGCAGAGTGTGTGTGCGCATGGGGGTGTGTGTTTGCTTTTTTTCCCCCCTTTGTGTTGGAAATAATGAGAGAGGCGTGAAAATAATAACACCTAACCAGCCTACGGAAACCACTGGCTTCTGAAAGCAGTGATGAGTAGCTAGCTCTGTGGCACTATTTCATATTTCCTGTGTTTGCAGTTAGAAGTTTATATTTGAGAGTAGGTTGCTGCCTGCAAGAAATTTTCTGGGTCAACGACAGTCCATTGTGTCAAAATTTAAAAAAGCCCTGTTAAATATCAGAGCAATAGTTGTTAGGCTCTAATATGGATTTGGGCAAATGTTTAAGCAGTTTTTTCACTTGGTCTAAAGTTTAAGACTCAATCTGCTGTGGCCCACAGAAGCCGTTAGATTTAGCATGTCATTTAAATAGATATTCGAAGCAGGCTGATTGCTGTCCAAAGACACAGTTGTAGAGTTACTAATCTTTTTTCTTTTTCTTTTTCTTTTATGGTATCCATTCATATTTTGACCAGCTTTTGTATTTTTCAAAAGAGAGAACAATTTAGTACCTAAACAGTCTGAATTATTTTAACTAAACTGCTCATCTGGAACAAAAAATCAAACTGAGCTTAGCAAAAAGAAAGAAAGAAATAAATATAGCTGAAAATGAAATTAATATATAAAGCTGTTCTAATCAACTGAATTTAACACTTTGAATTTACCTGCGAAGTGTTATCCTGTCTCTGACATTTCCCACATACCAGTTTACAGTAGGATTACTTCTTAGAAATTTATGGGATATTTCTGTGGAAAGTTAATGAAAAGGGAAATATTTACCTTGGAGCATACATGAAGAGCGCTTTCAAAGTGGGCTTTTTTTAGTGTAGCATTTCACCCTATAAACATATTGCAGGTTATAGAGCTATTCTGATTAATTAAATATTTGGTTTAATAAAAGTGATGAATAAATAAATATGTTTCTATGTCATAAATACTGGATATCTGGCCTTCAGATGAGGGCAGAGAAGTACTTTTGTCACCAGCCAGATTTTAGTGCTCATCTTGTTCTCTATGGTCAAGGCACTAGGAAAGGAATGACAGCCTGAATGTAGGAGAGATTCAGGAGAAAAAAGTGTGACCATCCATGTCTGTCTTGTTGAGAAAGAAAAGCTTCACAAAAATGAAAAAAAAAAAAAGGAGAGCGTGACTTATTCTGAAGTTTAGCAATATGATTTCAGCATCTGGTTTTGAACTCAGCCTTTTATTATTATTTGCAAGTATGTGCAATTACCACTTTACCTTTGTATGAGGTAATATAACAGCATTTGAATTGGCAGTGCTTTGGTGTAGCGTGGATGAAAGGGATCATAAGAGATGTTAAAAACAAGCCAAAAATTGTTCATTTGAGGACATACCTAGTGCTGGCACAAGTTGGAGGAGGCTTAAGTATCAACAGCTAATATTAATGTTTCTTTGCAATTGAGTATTTGAGAATTGCTCCATGTTGGATACTTCTGTTAAGAATGAAAATACCTCATTTGTATTTTAAGCTATTCCACTTTTAAACTGATTAAAAGGATGTGTGGGGAGTTAATTGAATTTTATTCCAGAATGCTAAGGTTCCACCTGTGATGCTGTGGTTGAGTAGTTGAATGCATGTTCTGTATTCAAGCTGTACCTTCATCTTTCAGCTATAGTCAAGCCCTTCATTTAGAGAAGCACTGTATAAAATATGCTACAGATTATGTCTTAGGTAGGCATTTAATAATAGTTGTGGATCAGCTGGTGTTTCAATGTGTCTTTACTGGCTTTTTTTTACCCAATAATTCTGTACAAGTGAAATTTTGTAGGGTAGCTTGTATCTAAAAAAAGGGTCTCCCACCTTCTGCAAATCCTACATGAAATTTTTCAACCAAAAATAATACATATATATATAACGTAGAAGGAGAGTTTGAGCATGCTTATATATATGTGTGTGTGTGTATATATATATCTATAAAGAAATAAAAAAACACACAAACACACATACCCTGGAAACCTCAATTTCTTCACAGGAAGAGCTTTCTAACAGAATTACCTTTTTACCTTTTATAGATATAAAAAAAAAAAAAATAAAAATACACTGACCTTTTTTAGGGTAGAAAGACTAAGAAATTTTTTGCTAGTCTTATGAAGAACTGGGAACATGCAGCATCAAAATTACAAATGCCCTGAGACGTTTTGGTGGCATGTTAGAATTGAAGTGTTTTCCTTCCCAGACAAAATGCTGCTGTTTGCAGTAAAAAAAAAAGGAAAAAAATTCAAGGAGTTGGTTTTGTTTTTTTCATGTTATTGACATTTTCTCTAGAAAGCAGACACCTTTTGAAGAATTCTGTTTAATGAGTGGCTTCATGTTTTTTGTGGAGCATGAAATATGCTTGAGGGAGAAGGTCCCGTTCATTGCCTAAACAAATCTGAATGCAGAACTGAATACCAGCAGAGTCTCAGCAAACCCTGAAGAAGGTACCATCCCTTAGGGGTAGATTAATGCAGCATGCATAGGTATGACAGTGACTTGAGCACACAGAACTTACTTTAACATAAATTTGGTGAGGCTTTCCTTTGTCTTTCTAACAGATGAGCTAATGCCATCACCTAGCAATTATCAAGTAGTGTGATGTTATGTAATGAAAGTATAAATAGCATAACGACTAAAACTAGTAAATCTAACAGACTAGGGAGCAGACGAGCAGGAATACTATTTGGGACATTTTGTTTAGCATCTGAATGCTGTCATTTAAGAAGACATTTATATTTGATGTTACAGTAAAGCTGCAGGCCAGGAGAGTTGCAGTCCTTGATCAGGAGTGACATTTGTGCATAAATCACTTGCCCTCTGTATACCTCCTTTAAGGAAGGTAGAAAACTTGAAAAAGGCAAAGTGTGCGTACTTGAAATTTCTGAGGCAGGCTGGTTTTATCTTACATTTAAATTAAGGCTGCCTGTGAACTTTGTTTCCCAATTACTGACCGAGAGGTAGCCTGTGACCCACAGTATGAGCTCTCAGATTATTTCACCACTGGTGTAAAGTCTCTTAAGGTTGTTTTTGTAAATGTTTGGCAGCATTTAGAGAGATAACATGAAGAAATGTAAGAGGTCACATTTACCTGGAGAAGAGAGGCTATGTGGAAGGATAGACTCTCCCAAGCCCTCCAGAGGCGTGGGAGGAATCCAAAGCTTTCACCTCCTTCAGTATCTGGCACGTTTCTTTAAACGTGCTGATTACATTAGGGTGACATTTCCATTCCTGGGGGAAGAAGGGAGGGAAGAGACTCGCTGCATCATGAAATACAACTTATGAAGAGTACTGTCTTCTAGTGTTGCCAGTGGAAAATACTTCCTAAAGATACCTGTGGAGAGTCATGGTTTAAGAAGAACCAACAACAGAAATGCCCTGCCTTTTAAGGAAGTGGTAGATGGTTGAAGCTGATTTTGCAAGATGCATCAGTCCACAGTCATTACATTATAGAATGGTTTGAGTTGGAAGGGACCCTAATGATCATTTAGTTCAAGCCCCCTGCCATGGGCAGGGACACCTTCCGCTAGAACAGGTTGCTCCAAGCCCCATCCAGCCTGGTCCTGAAGATTTCTAGGCATGGGGCAGCCACAGATTCTCTGGACAACCTGTGCCAGTGTCTCACCACTCTCAGTAAAGAATTTTTTCCTCATGTCTAATCTAAGTCTCCCCCCTGTGAGCTTGAAACCATTCCTATTTTTCCTGTCCCTACATGTCCTTGTAAAAAGTCCCTCCACAGATTTCTTGTAGGCCTCCTTTAGGTATTGGAAGACTTTATAAGGTCTCCCCTGAGACTCTTTTCTTCAGGCTGAACAAACTCAACTCTCTCAGCCTGTCTTTGAAGCAGACGTGAATAATGGTCTCAAAACACATTCATTAATGCTTTTGTTCGGTTGAGGAGTTGAAAGCCTGACTTCTTAATTATCATCATTAAAGACCTTTGGTGAGAATAAAATAATGTACAGTTAATGTCTGGCAGTACGCTTACCTGTCAATAACAAGTTGGATTCAATACTTTCAGATGGTTTCTGAATCTCTGATGATACTTTTTTGGCACCCACAGTCATATGGAAGGGTCTTCTGCATTTGCAGAATGTAAAAAGGCTTCAAAACTTTGGAAGTAAGCTTTTAAATTGCATAAGTATTATACCAATGCAATGCTAAGCAGGATTGCAGGCAGGAAAGTGCTGTGCTACTTCATAAAGTGGTCTTTGTGGTTTTATTACAGGTATTCCATAGCTGTAAAGGCTTTAAACAGACAAGCAAACAGAAAATTTATAGCTATCAGATCGCTGCCAGAGTGGTTTGTTTATTTGTTGTTTATTTTCAGTTTTAATCATCTGCTGCCAATAAATTCCACTGTCCTTGTGGTAACTTCTTGCATTAACATTGATATATTATGGGTGTCTTAAACAGACAATAAAAATACTGCACTTACTAATTAAAGCAATTCATGTATTCAGTAAGGCGCTGCCAGAAAGAGTTGTGCTTGCCTAATTGTAAGGTGCCTTAAGCAATATACCTGTTACAAATTCTTAATTGAACTTTGCAGTATGGCCAGTGTGATTTGAAATATTCATAGGTCTTTTGTTTGGTTTGTTTGTTTTTACTGCAGCTCTTCTTTGAGAAGTGTATCAACTGGATCTTCAAGACCTTCCAAAGTGTGTTTGGTGTGCGGAGATGAAGCATCTGGATGTCATTATGGGGTGGTTACATGTGGCAGCTGTAAAGTTTTTTTCAAGAGAGCAGTAGAAGGTAAGAAAACATGAAACCGAAAACATCAACAACAAAGAAAAGGCAAAATATATGCAGGTTTGGTGGGGTTTAATGGAAATACATACACGCATACATGGACCTATATTTTCCTTTGTGTTTTCTGCTGTTCATGAAGTTGTGTGTCTTTAATCTGGACAAAGGAAAAAGGAAAAAGAACTTGAATGAACTCCAATTACATGTATTATAATTTATGTTGAATATTCCAGAGTGTTTTGCAGCATACACCTTCTAAAGGATCCATTGGTTTGCTTCATGCCACTGCTGAGTCCAGTGGCTTCTTTCCCATCCAAGTGGATTTTTTTACGTTTTAATAGGCACAGATGCAATTGATGTAAGCATACTCCTGCTTCTCCTGTACTGGAGGATGACTATGGTTGTCTCATGTGTTGGCAGCCTTATATGATGACAGTACAACCCACTCAGGTCCGTTATCTACCTGTAGGTACCTCCAAAGCTTTCTATTCAGTAGTGCATTTGCTTTGCCTTTCATCAAAAGAGAAGTGGTAGATTGGAGGGGAAGCAGAAATCGATCATGGTGCTTTTCTTAGAGACGTTCTTCATTAAGGACTAGGACTGTATTTTCATGAGGACTATATTTTGATAGATTTATCATCACAGGAGCGTTTTGCTGACATCTCCCTGGTTTATGTTAATTACGGTATAGCTAGTCTTTCCTGGAGTCTCAATAGGAAGAAGTTACTGAAAAAGTGAAAAGAACACTGAGTACCACAGGACCTCTGATATGTGTTGCCTGTCTGTGACTTGGGTTTCCAGGGTAAAAGAAAGTGTTTGATACATACAGACTTTGTAAGCAACTTCTTCAAGTGATGAAAATAAAGTTTTTAGTACCTGATAAAGCACAAGTGCTCATGGCATGCAAAGAACGCAAATACTGTATAGATTTTTTTAAGTCTTTGCTGATGAATAGATATTCTTGCAACCACTGATAAAGAAGGTGATACCTTCTTACTGATTTATTTTCATGAAGAAAAACCTGGAAAGAGGAAGTCAGGCTCTTAATACGGTGTCCAGCTTGAGCACTGAGGATTGAGGCAATGTGTGATGTGATTAATTTTTCTTGTGATCATTAAATCTGCTGCTCATAGCAATAAGGATTTAGGTTTTTGTTAAATAGACTTTCAGGGCATGTGTGTCATTGAAGTCAAGACCTCACATAGTACCTTTCTATCCATCTATCGTCAAAAGTGTAAATCTAATTGACATGAACTTTGCAAAGCTGTAAGGACATGGGAAAGGTTTCCCCCTTGTGAAAGCCTTTTCTTTTACTGTTGAGTGACAGCTGACCTCAGTTCCCTAACTTTTTTGAGTTTTTAGTTGCTTAATGTAGTACATGAAGTGGAGCTGGAAAACCTTACTTATTTTCACTGAATGATTTACTCCATGTGCTTCCATGCCATATATGGGTCTGCATTTATCATGCCGCTCCCTTTTGATGTCCTTTTTGACATAAGCTGGTGGATATCCCTATCCAGCTTTATAGGAATTTATGAAAAATTTCCAAGGATTCCCTGTAGGAGTTGATAAAGTAGCAAAACTGTGTTTCCAAGCCTCAGAAATCAAAATTATTAGGAAAGGATTATTCTTTGATCAGGCATAGAAACGTTATTAAAAGTTATTTTAATAAATTTCTGTAATTAAAATGTAAATTTCTGAAAATTTACAAGGCAATTAAAAAAAAGACAGAGCAATGCTGTCATCCCTAAAAATTTAAGATAGGAATTTAAATTACTTTTTTTTTTCTTTTTTTTTTTTTAGAATTATTATATTAACATACATGTTCCTACCAGTGGGATGTGAGCACTGTCTATACTTGTGGTTGGTATACACATGGCTGTGAACTCTTGATGCTCCCAGTAGCATTGTTGTTATGCAGACACCAAAAATTTGGCTTGTACTTTCCTGCTTTTATATATACACACATACATATTTATGCATAAAAGTAAATTGTAGATTATTAGCCACAAAGGAAATAACAAAACCATAATATACATTTTGGCTCCAAACAGCCTGAAACTATCCATGTGACTGAAAACTTGAATAGGTAGTTTTGTAACAAAAATCTTATGTAGAGTTGTCATAACTTTTTTAGCCAGGTACATGACCAATAAAACAGCCCATCCTGAAGTTCCCTAGTTTAAATAAAATATTTGTGGTAACGTAATCTGTATCATATGTTCATGAGGATTTTGTCTTCAAAACTGTGGTAGTTCAGTTCACAGGATAAGTGAAAACTAAACTGAAGTGGAAGAACTTTCTACAAATGTAGATCCTAGGCATACCTATCTCAGCTCTGAGCTAAAACTGTGTTCCTTGCTTAAGTGCTTGCATTCTTTATTGCAAAGAAAACAGTAACCCCTCCTCTGTGAACATAGAAACAACTTTCTGGAGAATTTATAATATTCAGTAGCTAATTTGAGTAAAAATGAATTGTTTCCTCTCTAAGAGACTGTAGTAAAAGAATTAAAGATAATACTCAAGTTTTGTTCACAGTTTCCCTGAAATCATACGTATAGACTTTTAAAAGATTTAATTTTTTTTCAGTTACATTTTATACACTTTAGATGTGTTGCGTTTTACACACGTGCACATGCACACACATATTTCTTACTAGTTCCACTAAACTATTCAATGTAAAAGTGGCAGGAGAAATTACATTCTTTCAGAAATGGCCTCATGTTCCAATTGTCATAAAATACGGTAGGTACCGCTGGTGCCATTTGCACAGAACCACAGAATGGCTGAGTTTGGGAGGAGCTTCTGGAGGTAACCTGTTCCAGCCCCACTACTCAAGCAGGGCTACTTAAAACTGCTTACCCAGGACCGTTTCCAGATGGAGACTCCACAACTTCTCTGGACAACCTCTGGCAGTGGGTGGTTGTCCTTATAGTGAAAAAAGTGCTTCCTAGTGTTCAGACAGGCACCCCTGTGTTTCAGTTTGTGCCCCCTTTGCACAGAGTAACTCATCCTTGGAGGGGAAGAGGCTTTTGGTCATGAATTTCTACCATGCATCGTCTGTCAGAAGATATGGTGAGATGGAAGTCATGGGCAAAAGCAACTGGTGTTTAGGTAGAAGACGAAGAAAAGGTGCTCCGGTTGAGTATGTCCTTGCTTATTTCAGAGAGATTGGGCTTGATGACTAAAGATGCTTTCCAACTCAGATTACTCTGTGAGTCTATGAAGTGGGAAGACAAATTGTGTCAAAAGCATGGGAACATAGAGAAAGGGAATTTGGAGCAAGGGACCACTGCACACCACCCAGCTTTTTGGGTCTCTGCTAGAATTGCTAATGTTGTCAGCCTGCCTTGAACAGCTTTAGAGTGCCAATTCCTTTGCGCTTCTGTGAATACTATAAAACAGAGAGATTATAACAGCAGAGAACAACTGTGTTGAAATTTCAAAACAAGAAACTACACAACAACAAAGAGACTAAAGCTTGCATTTCCAATTATAAATCTGGTAATTATATTCCCAGTGAATCTTATTTTGGAGGCTTGCAGAAAATGTCTAATGAATTTATGAGGAGAGCTGTAGACCAGAAAAATATTGAAATGGGCTTATTGGTGAAATTTCAAAGGTAATTTCAGCTGGAATTCATTACAGGGATGTAAATTACTGAAGTGAAAAATTTTGGTATCAAGTAAGCATTAATTTTTTGCTGACTGACTTGATGAACAGGAGTCTGATATGAAGAAATGTGATTGTGTCATTAATATAAATTTGATCTGCCTTGGAAACACCATAATCCAATAACCATGGAAGTGTTGATAAATGGTGCTACTTCAAAAGTTAAAGAGATTTGTATTTATAATACTTTTTTACCTAGGATAACTATATTATATGAATTTTTAAATTACGAATATATATGGCCAAACATGAAGTTGTTTAGTCTGTGATCATTAGTAGAGTCATATGCTGAAAATACACTGTACTGTGAGGGAACCTAAAGCGCCTGGCCAGTCTTGTCTTTTCTTTTTCCACTGAACCAGCTTTCTCTAACTGGAGTAACAGGCTTAAAGTCAGAAATCACAGCTGTTCCTGTGTATGCTTTGCATTTTTAGTCTTCCTTTGTTCAAGTTCCAGACAAGTATGAGGTAATCTGTCCTAAATCAAAATTTATATCCCTTCTTAAGTTGCTAATCTTTCATTCTTCCTTTGGCTTGAAGGTAAGGAAAAAGGAAGGCATTTTTTCATCTCCAGATAGTGCTAAAGACTACAACAAAAAGCACCATCTTTGAGTTACTTTGCATATTTGCTTGGAGATTTTTGGCTACTTAAAATGGAAGAGTTAACTAATTACATATTATATAGTCATAGGGAAGCTTGTCTCTTTCTTAAATACAAATATGTGATGATCACTAAATTTCAGATTTCGCTGTTGATATCTGTTCCAGTTTTACCTGGATTTGAGTTCTACTATTTTATATCAGAAACATAGATGTCTCTCCTCTGAAGTAGAAGCACAGTCACAGCAACAACAGGGTCTAAGGTCGCATTTGTTTTTCACCTGAACTTTTGTTATTTGCCTATTTAAAGTCAGGGTAATTTTGGCTAAAGAAAACCTTTCAAAACCTAATCTGATGCTGTCTTACTTAAGTGGCCTCCTGGATATTGCAAATGTGCTGTGCATCTCAACAAGCAGCCTAGTAACAAAGAAATCCTACTTCTACTATGTGTTTTAACAGCAGGTTATCCAAGGTTTTGCTTCAGTAGTGGAAGGGGTGAAGTTTCTTGTGTAGCAATCTGTTGGGACTCAGCACAGCTGTGGGAACTGAGCTTATCTCAGAGATAAGGTCACGGAAGGGAAGTGCTGTTCTTCGTCTCCCTTTGTGCCAGGCTGCTCTGAAAACAGAGACAAACCAACCTGGGCTGCAAGAGCAAGGGTTCAACCCACCAGTCACCTGAGGTGACTCCCAGTCTGCCTTGGCAGGCACTGAGGATGATGGTTTTGCTGTAACAAAAGGGATGCAGCAGCCTTCCAGACACTGATCACTGCATGAAGGATTGCAAGCTAATGGCAGCCTGAAAATTCCGTGGTAGATAAATTCAGTTCTTTGGCAAGCAGAGGCACTGTGCAGCTCTTTAGTAATGGGCCAGATACATAGTATGCCAGGGGAGAAGTGATAATGTTACGTGTAACATGTTGTTTCAGAAGCAAGTAGTCTATGTTTTTCCCATGGCGCTATAAGTGAACGAACTTCCCAAGGCTCTGCAACCCCCACTAGAAAATAGAGAAACCAAAGTCTCTGTGTGTGCCTTCTAAATTTTTTCATTTGAACATGGGAGAAAAAATAATCAAGGTATGAGAATTTAAATGCTGGTATACATGGCTTTAGAATAGTTAGCTTAAGCGACATACCTTAAATTTTTATAAAATTCTACCAGTGAACAGGGAAGTTTACCTTGTTAATCACTTAAAGAAGCAGGATTTTGGTGTTTTTTTATGCTTTAGAAGCTGAATTTGATACATTATATAAAGACATTTTCCACACCATTTTGTAGTGCGTGCGCCCATGAATTTTGTAGGTTTGTATTACTAGAATTAATTATACATACAGTTCTTCACTCTCCACTCTTCTGTTCATTCACTGTAATGGAATCAGTGTTTTTCCATCACAGGCTGCAATTTTCCTGTTACCCACTTTCATAAGGTCAGTGACCTCTCTAAATTCGACATCACTCAGTATAGATGTCCATATGTTTTCATAGAAATTTCTATGTAGGATTTGAAGTTGACTCTGTTCCTGACCTGTTGCAAGAATCTGTTTTACAACCTATCAAACAGAAATATTAGGTGAAGAGCAAGCAGATGGGTGATCTGCTGAGGGCAACTGAGCTGGTCAAATGCATGTAGCAGCTGCTACTCTTACTTGATATGCTATGGTTAATAGGTGTAAAATAAAATCTAAATAATTAAGTCATTGTAGGTTTGTAGCTGCTACCAGACTTCCATGCTTTTAGAGATATAAAAAAAGATTTTTCCTGGTTTTTTGCTCTAGCAGGCAGTATTGCTCAGGGAAATGAAGTTTTTATTCCTGCTCCTAGTTGGCTTTAGTTACTAGGAACTTGAAGTTGAGGAGGCTGGTAGGAGAAAGGAACCAGAAAGCTTTGCACCCCATAAGGGGAAAAAAAACAAGCAGCTACAAGTGTGACATAAGAAGAAAAGATCAGTAAAGGATGGAGCATACATTACAACTGAATGTTTTAAAGCTGGGGAGAGGTAGAATTCGAGGAGAAGCTTCATTTGTGGCTCTTGGAATACGTGGTATGCATGAGAAAATATGACAAGAAAAAATGTTTGATGTCTGTTAAATGTGTATTGCAACACTAATAGAGCAAGTATATTATGGTATAGTTTCAGAAAGGAGAGGGTAGGTTTGGGAGCCATCTAGGTGATATAGTACCGGTTTTAAAACCAGTAAAGAATGGTTGAGTTCAGCAGCTGCAGTGCTCCAGAGAACTGAATGTTGGAAAATGGCTGGGAATATGGTTTCAAAAAATATTTTATATGAAGAATGCTAAAAATCTGCATTCGTTCCTTTCCAAAAGCATTAATAATTTCTTCCCTTCCCCAAGACTTTCCAACATTTGCAATATTTTGATTGAAACTGTTATTCACTGTGTAAGCCCGTGTTGCTGTAGAGCAGGAGAGAGGAGTACAAAGATGGGGATTTAAATACAGGCTGCTGTCTAGCCTTGAAAACACTTGCGTAATGCTAGGAGGTCTGAGTGCAACTATTCTTCTCATGCTCTCTTTTGCTTGTGTCTTGTTCTTTGTGAGTACTAATTTCTAGACTGCTTCACCTATAAAATAATATATTCAGTAGGTGACAGCCAGCCAGCACAAGCACAATATGCATTAAACAGGACACATATGCAGTGGTAAGATTGGCTAGTCTTAGGTAACAACCTTCCATAGCCACAAATTTAAGCATCACACAGGCTTCTACATGCTTTCCTACTTCCTTAGAGGGGAAATTTTGGCATTCTTATGATGCAGTAGGAACCAGGTTGCAGTAATTGCATTTTACATGTGGTTAGGTGTCTTAACGCATCACACGGATAACATACTAGTACATCAGAGTCTTCCTAGAGATAGGATAGCCCTGTGAATGCATGCTGATTTAAGGAAGCGGCAAATATTTTGCCTAACAAAAGTCTAATGCCACAGTCATTAATTTAGTATTTTTTTGTATACTTCAACTGACTTTTCTTTAAAAAGGGGTGGATTTTTTTTCCATATGCTGCACAGGGGAAGGTCAGAAATTCATCTTTTAGATAATAGTTCCAAAGTGGCTGAGCCACTTGTGTAAAGTAGTTATACAAAATCACTGTTTTCAGGTGCGCTAAGTATTTCAAGCAAAGAAGAAAGTACCATCATGGTACAAATTATGCTGAAAATGCTTATGCGGAATATTGTATACTTCTGGTTACGAGCATGTTAAAGACATTTTGATTTGGAGTCAAGTAAACACATTAGGAGGGCTTCTGAAATTAACTGGGGAATAAAAAATGTATCTTATGTCAGGTGACTAAATGCTTTTAGCTTTTTTTAGCTCACCCAAAATGAGTCTGAGTTGGGACATGATTGCTGCCTATAAATATTTCACAGTTGAGGAATAGACAACTGAGAGGGAGGAGAATTTATTTTGAACTAAGAACTGTACTGAAATAAGAGCAAATGGGTAAAAATTCCATTAGTTAGTTTGATATATTGAGAAGGCTGTAAACCACCAAAAAGAGGACTTAGAGGGGCACTTTATTAAAATGAGTCAAGAGGATTTAAGTACATGCTTTGAAATGGAGCATAAGAGAACTAGCTGATGTATAATATGATTAGGTTATCTGTGATAAGTAGAAGAGAAGCTAGAGAGGTCTCTTTTGGTTAATACTGTGTTCTGGTAAGGCTGGAGAGTGCATCTGGCTCAAAAAATTAAGGAAGCAGGAGTAGTAAAAGAGAGGCTGAACTAACTAATGCATTTTTAGGATATTCCGCTTCTAGTGATGGTGAATAGCCAGATCTTCCCTGGGATACGGGACTCCAGTTTTTAAAAATTGATGTGAAGTGCTCAGATCATGCATAAGGCACAGTTACTTTGTATTCATACTAGCAGGTGAATGTCTGTCTCCTGCAATGACTTTTCTCATTTTGAGTTCAGAAAAAAGCTCAGGAGAGTGAAGTCCTTTTGAAATAACTCCATCTCATCCAGATAAGCCTCTGTGGGTTCCCGCAGACCCCATCAGGTGACTTCATGCTTGTTCACGTTTGCTGGTAATCCCCTTAAGTGAGAGCCTGGTTACTGAGAAATCTCTGGTCATTGAAGTATAATTGGTCTGGCTTCTTGGATGCTGTGATGCTGTTTTTTTTTTTTTTGTAATGCTTAGTATAATACAGCTGTAAATGGATAACTAAAGCATGAACGAGCATTCAAATGGGAGTTTGCAATTGGACATAAATATATGTACGAGATCTTCTAAATCAAACAGCATAAAACATCCTTTGTGAGATGCTTTAGATCCTTACAGCTGTGGTACTACTTCTTAAGAGATTCCACTTCATAAAATGCTGTTATCTACCTGCTTTGGCAGCCTATCGAAGCAATGTTATAATTTTCACTTCTAGTAGCAAATGGCACTTCCCTTCTGCAACCCTCAAGGTTCAGAAGATTTTTAGAGCCTGAAAAGGGTCTTCCAGTCTCAGGTTAAGTAGTTAAGAGCTGAAAGGGGGTAATCCTGCAAGATGCTTTCAGCAAAACAGTGTTAGAGATAAGGAATTTTGCTTTGTCGTGGCTGAAATTCTAAATATATGAAACCTCAAAATAAATACATAAATACATAAAGCTAGAAACAAAACATCTTTTTGTACCTCCTAATCTCATTTCAAATAAGAAAGTGGGAAAACAGTCTCCAGACAAAAAAAAAAAAATAGATAAAATGTACATACAGATCTGTCTGCTATAGACAGAGGGAACAAGGCATCTGCTAGCATCTTGGATATAAATAGAGTGGGAAAAGGTAATGGCAGATCTCCCATTGCCTTAAAAGAAGCCAGGATTTCAGCCTTTTTTGCAGCATAGTTTTAGGTTGTTGAAGGTTGGTTGGGAGAGCTTTTGTTAAGTTTAATCTAGACTTAGACTGAGGCAGTTTCATTAGGTTTTTTAGAAACAGTAATGATATGTGGTCAGCTTTGGAGCCCACAGCTGTATTGTTTATAAAGAGGAAATTCTGTAAGGAAGAATTACTACCTGTTTTCAATCGCTAGATTTGTTTGTGCCATCTCTAACAGTTGAATTGCCAAATCCAGACCCCTAAATAAGGAATTTGGGTCAGTCCATTCCCACCTCTTTCAAGAGATGGTTATGTGGGGCATTTGTATGCACATTGTCCAAACTGAGAGCAAGCAGAAACAAGTAGGTGTCAGGTGAAAGGCTGCCAGGAGCTGCTGACACCATACTGGGGAGCTCTATACCTACTGCAGAACTGACACAGTAACTTGAGCTGTGGATGGCCAGTACATGAGCTTTTTCTGTAGGGTGTATGTCACCTGCAGTTGTGTGATGTAGGCATAGCTGAAGCCTAAAGTCCTTGTTAAGACTTTGCATGCAGCAGATGAGAGCATGTTCTTGGGATTCACATGTGCATGTGGTTCCTGTGCAGTAAGGCTTACTGGCATCCTGCTCATGGGCAGCATGGGAGACCCTTCCTTCTCCCATTTCAGAGTGGCAGGGCCACCTGAGGCTATTGTGTCCTCTCCCACCCATTTCTGCTCCTCTGTATGGGTTCTTATATTAGGTGTTGTGACAGGCTCCAGGGGGTTTGAGCTTCTTGGGATATTTTTAGCTTGCTATTTTAAAAATTTGTTGGGGAGGGTAGAAAAAATCAAGTGTGCAAAATAACAACTAAATATGAAAATAATGAATGCCAGCGGCCTGCGTGGTCTTTGTTCCTCTGCACCGCACGTAATGATTTCTAATTGAGCCTTAATTACACAATCACATACAACTTCTTCCATTACACCTCTGCCTTGTTCATTGAACAGATTGGATAGCGTTCAATTAATGAACAGCTATTCAATATCTTGCATTCTTCTCATTGCTCACTATATGGTCCTGTGCCTTCAACTGTTGTTTGCTATTCATCCCTTGCTCAGAATACATAATAACTCATTTCTGACAGAGCTTTTCTGTAGTGCTCATCACTATAATATCTAAGTGCTTCACAAACATTGTTTAAATTATCCTTGAAGTACGAGATGAGTGGTTATTACCCTTGTTTTACAGTCAAGGAACTAAGACAGAGATGAATCTTGGACATACCTGTGATTTAGGGCTCATGATTTATGATATTTAGGACCTCAGGAGGCAAAAATAGTTGGCCTTTTCTAATGCTTGGTATGTTCAAAGTGCAATTCCCATTGATTTAACTTGCAGCTATGATTACTTAAACCACTGCAAATCAGACTCAATCTCAAGTTGAATATTCAGGAACCAAGGAGGATAATTAGTGATTTTTCTTGCTTATTATTATAAAGTAAGTCCATTGAGAAGGAGGTGCAGTCCTGTTCTCCATGATGCAATTCAGCTGCCTCAGGCACTTTCCCTCTCTTTCTTCTTTAAATCTATGTAATCATAGAATCATAGAATAGTTAGGGTTGGAAAGGACCTGAGGTTCCTATGGGGCTCAGCACAGTTTTCTACTCATGCTATTTGGAGCAAGTCCAGAGGAGGGCCACGAGGATGATCAGGGGACTGGAGCACCTTCTATATGAACATAGGATGAGGGAGTTGGGGCTGTTCAGCCTGGGGAAGAGAAGGCTGCGTGGAGACCTCATAGCAGCCTTCGAGTATCTGAAGGGGGCCTATAGGGATGCTGGGGAGGAACTCTTCAGGAGGGACTGTGGTGTTAGGACAAGGATAATGGGTTCAAACTTAAACAGGGGAAGTTTAGATTGGATGTGAGGAAGAAATTCTTTCCTGTAAGGGTGGCGAGGCAATGGCATGGGTTTCCCAGGGAAGTTGTGAATGCTCCATTGCTGGTGGTTGCTTGTAAATGTGGACTTCAAGGGCAAGAGTCCAGATTTATCCTATATTGCAATCCACACTGTCCCCAGGATAAGCTAGAGGTCTGGCATGGTGGGACTGAGGGTGTAGAAGCAAGACACAATGTAGTTAGAGACTTCGGGTAACCTGTTGTAAAGATCAGAATTTAGTGTTTGAGGTGTTGGGAAGTCTGAGACTTCATAAGCTGTTCAGGGACAGCAGCAAGAACAAGATTCCTAGGTGGTGGTCATGCACAGGAAACATTGATGATGGTGACACTTACTAAATAGCAACAAGGCACCTCAAGGTCGTAGAACCTGTGCCTAAACCATTTGACTAAAGTATATTTAGGAAGGCAGTAATCCAGCTTCTGTAATACAAACTGATACTTGCGTTAGAGGGAGTTTATGTTAAGCATCCTCAACTTCATCCTTTCTTACCTTTGTTAACACAGTATATCCCAACATGTTTAATATCTCAGTCAACCTTTACACTGTATAATTCTTCTGCATGGGTTACTAAAATGCATCATTTTGATGTGGGTAATTTACCATCTTTTATGAATATGCTGCAGATTTTTTGCAGTATATTTTATTCTTTTTAGAAGCTACACTTTTCTTCCTGTTCGTTTGTTTCAAGCTTCCTTGTGTAAAACTTCATCTAATACTGGTTATAGCATTTCTTTGGTATGAAAGTTATGCCTTAATCACTTCATGACTTTAGATCTATCAGAGGCTATGCTAATGTGCTTACGTTTATGAAAAGAGCACCATTTTGTATGGATTAACTTTGTCCAAGTGAGAGAGTAGTCACAGAATTGGTAAAATTGGGAGAAACCTGGAGATTATCTAGTCCAACTCTCCTGCTCAGGGCAGCTTGCTCACCTTTGTATCCAGGTGGGTCCATCTACGTATTTTCTTCAGTGGTACACCAGTACTATGACTAGTAATAAGAACAAAAATCTTTATTGAATTATTGGTTAAGGCAGTAGGTTTTTATGTTTCTTTAAACTACTCAATGCCTCTTACCTGAAAAAGAATATCTGAAGAAATTCAAAAGGACTAAATAAATGCCTGAGAAAATAAATGTGAAAGGTTATATTTTAGGAATTTATTCTAGAGATTTAGAACGTAGGTTGACTTTCGAGTCACAGGGTGAGAAAAATACCAAAATGGAAATACCCTCTGCAACAGACAGATGCGTTATTTTAAAACACAATGTGATGTCCCTAAAACAGAAAAACAGTATTGCATTGGTTTAGATTAAAATTGGATTTCTTTGAAGCTTTTGGTACCATTCTTGCAAGATGCCAAGAAAAGGTTTTGCCAGTTGTGTGCTACTGGCTATTCTGCTAAACAGTATTTTGAATACTGTGTACTCTACTGTTTTGCACCATTTCCAGAGAAGATCTAATTATTATCAGTGTTCATGCAGTTATATCAGATCTGTATATCTTGCCTCACTTGCCTTTTGTTCTTTTTGATTCTGACTGAAAACTGTATATAGAGTAGTGGATTTTTTTTTCCACTCATTTCCTGTTCATGGCATATTTGCATCATTTAGGCTACTACCAGGCATAAGCGCTAGAGCATAGTCCTCTCATTGGTACCCACCTATTTATTTTACTTCATCTGGAAATTGGTTTATGTTTTATTCTACTACAGAAAAGGACTGGACTTAAGGTTTTGTACTTCCTGTTGCAGAGCCCCCTCCCTTATTTCTTTACATGTAACGAGTAACTAATGTGACTCATGTCATGGAAGCAGACATGGCAAACAGTTCTCGCAACATCAGAACAGAGATGCTTATTACAGAGCAGGCTGATGGATGATAATAAAAGAGGTAATGTTTCTTTCTTAGGGTGAGACTGTACGGTACTACTGTGTGTGGGAACAGATCAGAACAACCAAGCTGTAACTTTCTAACAGAAGCAATTTAAGCTGCAGATTGAAGGTTTCTGCAAAGCCTTTTCTTGATTAGGCTAGGAAAGCACTTTCAATTTAAAGCTAAGGCCTGTGGGGAAGAAGAGCAGTAGCCCTGTACTTTCAAAACTTGGGCATTTTATGCAAGTTTTCTATAAACATTTTAGGAATCTAACTTTATTATTCTGTTTCTGAAAGGGCATTTTTTGTCTAGGGTATTTGGCTGTAGATGAGTATTATTATATGTATTTTCAGAGACTTGTGCTCTAATTTTTTTCTAAGAATAATTATATATTTGGAGCTAAGCATTCAATTATTTATTCATCCATTTTCACCACGTGGACTTAGCAAATGGACTTGTGTTAGCCTATACACCATATCACGCATGCAAATTCCACCCTTAACAATAGTGGTGGAAATTATGTAAGTGATAGGTGCTAATTTTCTCTGATACAACAGAATGATAATGATGGACTATTGGGAAAAAATAATAAGTACTTCTTAGCCTGTGTGCACTGGCATACTAAACTATTCATAAAATTAAAAAAGGGAATGAAAAAACACTAACGTATTTAAAAATGCTGTCTTTTACATGCAGTCTTTTTAGTAATAACAGGAAGACAGTGTTTCTACAGTGATAGAACTATATTCCTGAAGGAAACTATCAGGTTGCACATTCATTTGTTTGGGGGGAGGGTGGTTGTTAATGATTTCACATGAAAGATATATGCAGTCAAGCAGCTCAGTTCTGATACTCAAGCGGTTTATAGAGTCCTGAGAACTACAAGGGATATTTCATACCCTCATACTTCTGCAGTGTCATTATGCGGGTACTCTGTGCTGAATGCAGGGCAGCAGGCAGTCTGTCAAGTGCAGTAGATAAGTGTATATTTTAATACAGCATTGCATACAGCTTTATGAAATTAAGATGTTGGAAAACAGTGCAGCCACTTGGATACAGTGATCACACCCCTTGTTTCACTTCTGTTTCATGAAAGAATCCACTGTTATGGAAGAAATTTAGAAGAAATACCTAACAACTATTCCATCTTAATTACTCATTTAAAAGAAGGAAGAGGAAATATGACAAGGATGCGATCTTTCACTAACTGTTGAATAATAGAAGATCACTCATGGAAAGCTTACAAAAAGGTGAAGGACATAAAAGCACAAGCAAAACATATGTGCTTAAAGTGTTTTGTTATAAGACAGAGCAGGGTTGAACAGCAGAGGTTTCTTGAATGGAATTTGGGTACATTTGCTTACTTGAGCATCCCTTTTTCCATAGAGTTAGTAAATGTTCCAGAAATAGAGATCTGAAGGACAATATCATCTTTCTGACTTTCATTTCAGTCCTGTATTGCCATTCTCACACTTACTATATTTTCTGTTACAATTCTACTAAGAACAGGAGAAAGTCCTTGTTACTGTCACCATTCTCTGTGTCCTTGAAGCCTTCAGTGGAAAGCTCACAATGCAAGAACAAATCACCAAGAAAAAAAGGAGGGAAATGCTACATGTGCTTCTCTAAGTAAAGGTGCCCACTTAGATTTAGCAGGCAAAGACAGTTCTTAAGTATGGCTATATAGTGCAGTGGGGGTAATCCAGAATCTGATATGCATGTACATTATGTGGATTATGAAATCTATAATCAAAATATGCATGTGAATGTCTTAGATGTCTCACTTGAAGATTGTCAGCTGAAGAATTGAGGGAAATCCTTAGAATTAAACTATTTCCATCCATATGTGGGACAAAATAAGATTTCAGCTGAAACAGAGGTTTAGAAAGAGGGAGAAGGAGGGCCTGTCATCCGGGAAGAGTCACAGAGCAGGTCAAAATAAAAACGTTTTTGCCATTCCAGACAGGGAAGTAAAAGTTACCAAGACTAATACTGCCAAGACTAATAATGGAAGATTAAAGTGGGAGGAGGATACTTGTTCCGAGAAAAATGCTGGTGATCTGGTCTGTCCTGTCTTTGTCACAGGATGAGCTGGCACGTGCTTATGTTTTGTGAGGAAAAAGTTCTTTACTGTGAGGGTGGTGAGACACTGGAACAGATTGCCCAAAGAAGTGGCGAGGGCTCCATCCCTGGCACTGTTCAAGGCCCATGGCAGAGGGGTTGGAACTAGAAGACTTTAAGGTCCTTTCCAACCCTAACTATTCTATGATTCTGTTTGTTTCTCCTGTGCTTTTACCATGTGCTTTGTATGCTTCCTCATCTCTCTAGGTCTGATAGGAGAATGGGTTTACAAAGGGCAAACCCATTTGAGAACATGAGGAATATGTGCAATAATCCAGGCACTGCCAAAATTCAGGCTAAAGGACATAGGAGGCCATGTGGCTGAGTCTGTAAAGGGGTAAGATAGCAAACCTGTCCACAGAGGAGTGCAGTCAAAAAGGATTCTGGGGACAGGGGTCTGAACAGGGTCACCTGCAGCAGTGCAACAGCTGTTCTCTAAAACGTTTTGAGTGGACTGCTTAAGAACTTAGTGATAGCTGAAGTCAGTCTGTTGCTTCCCTTTCTTTCTTTAAGATGTGGACTTCTCAGTTTGTATGTGCAGTGGATTATGTTAATTTACCATTTGGCAAAATTTATTGTATGTTTTCAATTTCATTAATCAACCTGTCAGGGTGTTTTTTTCCCTTTCACATTTTTTTCCCCATGGTATATAAGCATACTATACCTTTTGTTTCCTGGGAACCCTTGACCCTTATCAGAACCATGGTTTCCCAGTGCTTGATTAGCTGGATTCATTTCATTTTGCACAACTGTAACTGATGGCCATTTGAAAATGCCAGAAGCCCGCTGTGGGTTTCTTCTCGTGCCTGACCATATTTGTGAGCAGCGCATTAATAAGCACTCTCTGTCACACTTTTATGCTTAATGATGAGGGTTAACTGACCAGTTCCTAGTAATAATGAAAAACAGAAGTCAGCGCTCACTGTCTGAGCAAAGAGAGGATCTCCTCTGACTTGTGCTTTTACTCCTTCATCCTCAGGCAACAGCAGATGTGTCCACCACTTAAACATGAACACTTATCTCTAAAGTTCATCTTAATTATAGATCAGTCCATGTCACGTGTTTACCCAATCGAAACAATCAAAACCACTGAGCCAGTTACCTAATTAAAGTCAATGCAACCCTATGTGTGGGAAAACATGGTTCGATTTAGCAAAGTCTCTTTCAGGAGTGTAGTTCCAGTCATAATGTAATGTATGGATGTGGCACTGGACCTCCCCAGCCTAAACCCTTTTATGATGGTTCAGCAAACTGTGTCCCTTCCATGTTGCAGTTGCACTGGCACTCAGCTCCAGCTGCAATATAGCAGCCACTGTCTCACATGGAGACCAGTACCCCAACCAGGGGGGGGTATCAGCCTTCTTGGAAAGCAGTTTCTCTCAAAAAATGCTAAAAGCTTTGAAAAATGGAATTGTGGGTGTCACAGGTCAGGTTCAATGCATTTGTAGACTTCTAATATTTTTTGTCTTACTTTGGCTTCAGTTTCCAATCTGTGGAGATGATTGTGCCATCTTCTAGGGGAATTGTGCCGTCTTCTAGGGGAATTGAGTCTTAGGTTTCCTGTATTCAGCCCTGACAGTATGGAGAGAAATATTGTGTTGACTTTCTTCCCTCAGGTAATTTTCTTCTCATCTGTTTCTGTTTATCCCGTTACCACACATCTGCATCCCCTGCCCCTTCTGCTTCTGGCCAGCACTCATCTCTGGACCTTTTGTTTCTTCCTTTAGTCATTGGCTTCTGAGCTGTCAGACTCTCCTGACCATTTCTCTTCTTCCCCAGCTTCTCCAGTATCCTATCACTGACATCTGCCTTCCATCCTTGAATGCTTTTTTGGGGGCACTTTTCTCCTTTTAAGTCTGCTATCTCCTCAGAACTCTTGACCTCTCTCTTCATTAAGCACCTGGTGGTTCCCATTGCTCCCACAGCCTATGCCTTGTTCCTCTTACCTCTAAGCTCTTCCTTTGCTGTGTCTAAAGAGTGGGATGGGGATTTTTTTGCATGGAGTCACTGTGCCAAAGCACCTCCTGGCACGTGGAGGAGATGGCTGGAGCACAAGCGCAGCTCAGATCCTCAGCCCTGGTCCACACTCTTTGCAGAAGGGAACTTTGGAGGTTGGCAGCCAACCTCTACCAAAACCTTTGCAAATCATATCACGTACAAACTGCAACTTTTCAGTGTTTTATACCGTGATCCGTTATAATTTCAAGTGATAATGTATGAGATGGCAAAAGACACATCTGTGGTATCAGAGCAGTGATGCTTCAAAGGGTCTGTCTCAAAGTGTGAAGGCTCTTGAGCTTCTCAAATACGTCTGTGAAAAATGTAACATGGGGGAAAACCAACATGTTTCTCCCTACCCTTATTCACAAACTTACTTTGCACTAAGCTTAGTATTTCTAGCTGATACATTCTTACACTTGCAAAATAAAATTCAGCCTGAGGCAGACATCCAGCATGGAAAATTTCAGCCTTAACTGCTAATGTGTGGTAAAGTTATAAGCAATAGAAAATGAGGTCTTAAAATGAGAAGTGTCAGGCAACTTTAACTATATGTAGTCCTGAAAGATCCACTGGTGCTAATGTGGTTTTTGACAGATTTCATCCAAGTTTCAGATTCATTTTTACATATACTGTATGAAAAAAGGGACAAAAAGGATTCTCAGACTTACAGATACCACCTTGTAAGTAGTGAAAGCAGTGATCAACCGTGCAGTCATTTTACCTTCTGCCAAACTTTAAAACTGTACTGCAGAAAGTCCATAAAAAAATCGTAATATAAAATAAAGGCACTGATGCAGTGAAGTGGAGGCCTATTGTCTTTGTGCCAGTTCTTCTCCTGGGCTCATAAATCTAAGTGTAGGTTGCAGGTAAATGTTGAAGTCTAAAAATATTGCAGAAATTGTAACATAACGCTTGCATTACTCGCATAAACAAAAGCCTAGGTTAGCATGCTGTTCAGATATGCATATCCAACAGAATTTTAGTCATAAACCCTGACTTTCCAGTAAATGCTGCAGAATTCTGTCTTGTTCCAGGTCTCCCCCTTGTGAAGGTTTGTGTTTACTCCCCTCCTCCCCCATTTATGAGCTAAAACTCTCTCCAGGTTATTTCTCCATATTGGAACTATGAACTTTGCTTTTTTGGAGCATCAAGAAGTGTTTTTAAGCACAAGCTAGGTGAAGAGATTTGGGGAGGCAAGTGGGGGCACAAGATTACCTTTAAGATAACATTTCTGGAAGGCCTCACCTACTGGGAGAGGGGCTGGGGAATCCTACATGCCCCAGCATGACTGTTGGCCTGGAATGTTGATCGGTGATTATATAGCAGCTAGCTGCACTCCAGCAGGCTTGTTTGCAGGCTGCCTGCAGCTGGGCTTTGGTTTTCATGTTGCTGTTGTTTTTATGGTTGGATTTTTGGGGGCTTTTTTTTTTTTTAGGTGTTTTTCTTTGTTAGTTGTTCCTTTAAAAACTGCATGCCAAACCTGTTTGGCGTGGTAATCACCCATTCCCTAGACCAGACTCTGACAGCGTCTACACAACTTTTAACCTGTCTTTTAGTAGAGCCCTGCTGACAGCTCAACAGTTATATAAAATGCTGCCTTCCTGAAAATCACTTCCCAGCAATGTCAGTGTATGAGGAGCTAGGAGAATCCAGTTACTTTCCTGCAGGGATGTAATTTGTCATTTTTCAGAGCCATTCCTCCTGACTTACACAGTCCAGGGTAAAAAGTGCTTGTTTAGTCAGGTCTCTACCTGGGCAGGATAGCTTGGTTCTGTATGTTTGTGACAAAGACTGCAAAGACTTGTGTATGTGGGTAACAGGCTTTATTTTTAATAGTCATCTTGTCTCATGGAAAATAAACTTTACATGTGAATAACTCTTCCCAGTAGCAGCAATAACCTGAAATTTCAAGCAAAACAATCTCTATCTTTTATGGTAGCTGAGTTAGTCATAATTCATTCCTGGGAGGATTTCACTGGTATGTAGCCTAATTTTTTTCCCCTTAATCTTATTCTCTTCATCAGGTCAAAATATTTGTGTACTCTTTATTCTTAAAACTAGGCACGTGCTTAAGTGCCCAAGGCAAAAGGGTTTAAGGCACGTGACTGGAGACTTGAACTAGGCTGTTATCATTTCCCGTCCCTAATTATCAGAGAAGTTACAGGCGTGTAAAGGGCTACTCTGAATTTTCTTGGTAAATCACTCCCTCTGGCTTCTAATCATTTCCGTTCCAGTTCTCTGGACTTCCTCCAGTTTGTTTATATCTTCCAGTAACGAAGTGCCTGAACTGCATGCAGTATTCCAGGTGTGGCTGCAAAAGAAATGCATAGAGAACACTGCCATGCCAACCTGCTCTACTGTGTAATGTTCCTACAGAAAGAGCCAGAGGTGTTATTGGCACTTAGTTCTCCTCTGCTTCTTATATCCAGGTTATCTTCTTATTCCTAGATTTTTCTTCTGAGGTTGAAGCTTTCCAAATTCTGCTTTGTTATTTTGCTTTGTTGATAACTCTTTAATTTGGATTACCCCCTTGGTACATGCAGGCGCATTTTTCCAACTGCAGTTTTATTGCCTGTTTCCTGTCTTTGCTTCTAATTTCTCTGCACCCTTTTATAATATTTTTCTATCCACGTGCTGACAACTCCTCCTCCTTTCTTCCTGCTTCCAATGAAAAGATCAAAATAAGCAGTAGTCCCTCTAATACTCCAGTGGGTATCTTCCCAATGTGATAAACTGTGCGTTTGTCAGTGGCTTATCCTTAGTGGGAATTTTCTGTAGGAAGTCTTAATGGCAGAATTGGTATAGGGTCTTCTCATCAAGGAAATTTTGCCAAGTAATAACAACTAACTGGATTCTAGATTCCAGTTTCTTCAGGTGAGGAATAGAAGGAGAGAGAAGGTAGCCACTGAGAAATGTAGTGGATAAAATGAACACGGTGTTGTGCATCAGTGAATAATAAAATACATTTCCTGCAGGACTGCATCTCCAACAGTATTTCTATATCTGTGTACTTCACCCTTTAAAGTAAGTATTCCTGATCTGCTGGGTGTCTCAGCATCTTTGAGGACCATTACTTTGGAAATAGGAAGGGTAAGAATGCTCCTAGAGGCAGGAGGAGTCTGCTGTGCCCCGGATGGAACTGCTGACTAGCAGTATTTTTTTTCAGCAAGGAAATAGTGGATTTTTTTACACTTACGGCCTGATTTCCCATTTTACTTGATGTAGATAGCTATACTTGGATAGCATAGAGGTAAAATACTGTCACTTCTACCCTGCAGTCAGCCTTCCAGTATCTGAAAGGGGTGTATAGGGATGCTGGGGAGAGACTCTTCATTAGGGACTGTAGTGAGAAGACAAGCGGTAGCAGCTTCAAACTTAAGCAGAGGAAGTTTAAATTGGATATGAGGAAGAAATTCGTTACTGTAAGGGTGGTGAAGCACTGGCATGGGTTGCCCAGGGAAGTTGTGAATGCTCCATCACTGGCGATGTTCAAGGCCGGGTTGGACAAAGGCTTGGGTGGCATGGTTTAGTGTGAGGTGTCCCTGCCCATGGCAGGGGGTTTGGAACTAGGTGATCTTAAGGTCCTTTCCAGCTCTAACTATTCTATGATTCTGTATGTGTTGTGCCAGGCTTTGTACTCTTGGACTAGTTTCAGCTTTGCCTTGCCAAAAACACTACTGCAGAAGTAAGTGTGGACCTTCAAAGAAGTCCATGAAAGTCCATGGAGACGATGGTGTGCATCTTGTGGAGGTCAGAGAAGCATTATGGAGGTGTCGTCTGGTCACACTTTCTCCCCACCATGACCTACACTCCCCACTTAACAGCTTTTCTTTGTTCTTCTGAAATTCCTGCCATCTGTGCTTCTACAGTATTTTGAGGTTTCATTCTCTTAGCATTTTTTGCCAAGCTGTAGAGCTGATGAGTAAGCTTAGAGGGGCTTTAATGGCAGAGCAAGTCAGGCTCCAGTTATCTCTTCATAGCATCTATCCCCTTTCAAAAATTAGTTCATTTCCGCAATTCATCTTGTGTTACAACAACTTTAACTTTGGTTTTCTGGTTAACTAAAAGTCAGTCTCTCTCTTTGGAAAACCCCCAAACCCAACAATGAATCTTTCCACATAACTTCTTAATTATTTCTGCATGTGAGTTTTGGCTGTGCTCCAACTTTGAAATCATTATGCTGCTTCAGAGTGTAAATAAGTGGGACTGGATTAATAAATTGTATGAAACATGGTGCCACACTTCATTATAATCCACTTATCAAAGTGGAAAAACCTTTTAGTACATAAAGTGCATCTGCTTTTAATTTTCATTTTGATCTTTTCTTTGTGTTTTCAGACACAAGTGTACCTGTTCAGGGAAGCTTTTAAAGCTGGTACCTGGCAATTTCAAAGTTACTTCTGAAGATGGCAAAACAGAGCTAGGAAATTTGGGCTGTGTTAGGAAGAGCGTAGGACTGGGTTATCCTCTCATAATTACAAATTGGGGTGCACTACATCACATTGAAATCTGTCATAAGTAGAAGGCAGATCAGGTTTTTGATGTTAGTGACCTTTTTAAAATTTTCATTTTCGTAATTCAAATTTTATTTATCACTTCTGACTTACAAAATATGTTTCAAACAAGTGAAATTTTACCTTTAGTCACTATCATTTTTCAAAGATAAACTAATTGCTTTTGATGCCAGGAGTGAAGCCCACCTTTTATGGAATATAAAAATAGGTTGTCAAGTGTGTGAAACTGAGGTTAAACTTGTTACGATGGCTTAACACTAAATGACCACCACCTTCACTCAGTCATTTGACCACTGTCCTCTCTTTCAGGCTTTAGACCTGCTCTCTGTGGCTGAAGGGATTGGGCTTTGGCAATGGCTAACTTCCATCACTTTAATGGGAAAATTGCTGTATTTCCTGAAGGTTAACCCAAAGGATTTTTGTGCTGTTCATATGCTTCTTGAGCAGTGACAATTCAGTTCATGTGAGTTTGTATTAAATAGCTACTTGCAGGAAATGAAAATTAATTCAATCTGCTTAGTACTACCAGAATTTTAGTTATGAAAATTGAATTAGAACTGTACAAAAATCTGTGTTCAAACATGCCCCCTGTGAAGTTAAATGAGGAGTTTTGTATTTGTTTCTCCTTAAATGTATTGGATGCAAGAGGTGAGGATACATACCATGAAAGAGTAGCTGCCCTAAACCAGGAGCCTTTAGTTTTCACTGAGCAAAACAAACTTTGAAATAGAAGTTATATCAATTAGGCAGAATGATCTTTAAAAGTAGAATGGAGTAATTTGATTTATAACTTGGTGATGTTGTACTTATGTCCCAAGTTGACTTTTTTCTGGTTGTCTTATGTCTGGTTTTGTCAGTTTTGCTTACAGTGACCACCATCATTTGAGCTGAAATTTGGCATATTTGTTTTAACCTAAATATCCATTCCCCAATAATGAAGGGAAGTCCTGATCTTTTTAAGATCTCACTCTGGCATATGAGTTATGAAAAATTTGCTATGCCTTAAAAGGTGACTTTTTTTTTTCTTCCTTTTTTAAACCCCAGTGGTAACTTTGTAGGTGTTGAAAGCGCCAGATGCAGATTGACTCATCCGTGGCTTCAGTTGTTCAAGACCTAGCATGATTCCATTGTGAAGGATCACTGCTTGATTTATTTCTCTGCCAAAGCAAATTGCAACTCCTAGTGAAAAGGTTCACTAATGAAGGCATGAGTCTGGCGCCCAGCACAGTGGCTGTCACTGAAAGGCAAGATTTGCTTTTGCCTTGAGGTCATGCTGGTGCTGGTGCCATGGCTGGAGATGTTGAATTCAGCACAGCTGGAAAAAGGGACCATGGGACTGTCACTTGTGAGATGATGTCCAGTAAAATTTGGGATAATTAGATGAAGCTTTGATTCATCAATAGTTTTGCTGCAATGTGACACTTTACTCAGCCTCTTGAGGTTGGATGAGTAAGCAAAGGGTGAAGTAGCTGTTTTCAGGGATGCAGAGGGGTTGCCCTGTCCTGTTCAGGTGTTTGTGAGGAAGGATTGTGGACAGAGGTACCTGACAAGCCTGACCTGAATTGGGGGTATGGAGAGGGCTGGAATCCATGGCTCTGCAGCCTGGAAATTCTGCACTGACTACAGAGGCATTGCTTGTGTAGATCCATTCATCCCTTCATTATAATCAACAAATCTGCTATTCACTCATCCTCTTTCTTCTGATTGTATTCTTTCAGAATTACCTGGAATAACAGAGAGCTGAGGTTCCTGATAAAAGCAAATAAGTTGAGAGGGAAAAAAGAAATAAAATAGGTAGGCATATACATCTTTCAAAGGGTAAAATACACTTCTCTTTAAAAACCCAGTAAACAAATGCAAAAGACTTTCTGAGTTCATTTTGGTGGGTGTCTGGTGTTACTTTGGTCAACATTTCTGTGCTGAGGCTATCGAGAGATTCTGCTAAAAGGCTTTGCAGTGATACTCCTTGCAGCCTTTCAGATAAAATTATTACTGGCCAGGGTTCCAGAGGAAAAGATTTGTCAATATATCTGCTAACAGTATTTTAAATTGTCACTATTATTTATAATAATATTCATCATTATGAATTTAGCATATTTCCAGTCTGAGCTGTAGTAAACTGTACATGAAAAATGCAAGAGAAAAATATGCTTTGAAGATAATGTGTCATTCACACAGAATAAAATTTATGATCTGCTGAGCATGCTAAATGCAAGAGCACAACAGACTTGAACTCCAAAATGTTTGCAAAAACCTAAGGGTAGCTACTTAAAAAAAAGTTAATGGAACATTTTCACTAAGATCAAAGTTGGGAAAAGTTTTACTTTGTGAAACAAACTGCCTATTTTTCCAGTAATATCTTATATAAATAGCATGCATCTCATTGAAGGAGTTTGCCCAGAATTGCAAATTATAAAATGGAGTTGCAAAACATGGAATTAATGCTCTATAGTTTCATTTTTTCGGTCTGTCCTATGAGAACAGAATTTGTCTTAGTTTTCCTGTTCCATATTATTAAACAAAGACAGTTTGAAGCATGCCTGAATGTTATCCGTAGGATGGTGTGACACGCTAAGCTGCTTGAAATAGTGAATAGTACTAGCAGGTTTAAGCCCTATATACACTAACAAACAGTTTTACAGAAGTGACCATTTTCACTAGAGTATTTACTGAAGGACCATGGCTTAGGGAGCCATACAGTCAGCTAGAAATCCTTACATTGCCAGTTAGTGCTCCATACTCCAGAATGCATCGATGCACACTCTGAAACATTCCCTTTAGTGAACTTGATATAAATCTTACATTACGCAGTGTACTTCCTGAAATCCAGCTGTAACAGTTGTGGAGCAGGATATACTACATCATGTAAGTAAATGTAGCAGAGCAGTTGACCACACTTATCAGCAAAAATGGAAGGTGTTTCAGTTGCAGTTCAAGGTTTTTGCGCGATGCTTGTTTAAAAAGTCTTTCTAGTCCTTCTAGGACATTTCTTGTACATTGAAAGTTTCCACTAAAGTGCATCGAAATTTGTAGTATGTCAAGAATGCCTTATCAGATTTTTAGCATGGGAAGGCAGAAGTAGGCACCATGCATACAATGTGATCTCTTATAAATCTGTCCTATATACCGCTCTGGAAATAACAGCATCTAGAGACGTCAAAATTAGTTTTCAGTTAAAATTTAAACCAAAATGAAAATTTGGAATCTTGCTGTGAAAGAAAATGCTGTAGAATATTAGATGTGTGATTTTTGTCAAAACAACATCCTCTAAAGCCTAATTCTCCCTCTTTATTTTACTGTATCCATTATAATCTAAAATCAAAAGCAGTTGAACTGAAAACTAGTTTCAAAACAGAAACAAAATTATTTATCTCAATACAAGGTTCTTTTAGTATCTGTAGATATTTCTCCTTGGTTTTCCTCCTAAACAGATTTCCAGTGCTGTGTGGTTTCACCGAACTGGAAACGCTCTGCAAAGATCAGGCGCTTTTCATATTCCTTTTCTGTGCTATCTGGTATCATTCAGCATTTCTTTGACCACATGTAAAGGCAGTTACTGCATAGACATGTGGCCATCTTTAGACTTCCAATATGCTGAACCAAAAGCTTTCTGAGCTCCTCTGGATTTCAGAAGGCCCCAGCTGTCCTCTGTGGCTCACTGTTGATGTGGCTTTTTGGTATGATCTCTGCCTCCTGTGGAGATGACAGGAGATGACAGGGAGCCCTGGGAATGGTTTCAGAACCAGTTTGGGGCATATCTTGTGTTGGAGGCTCTGTCCCTCTGGATTATGGCGTAGCTGAAGCACCAGTCACAGGCTTGGAGAAGCTTTCAAAATTCTGCAGCAAGTTTTAAGCACAGCAGAAGAAAATATGCACATGTAGTTCAAATACAAGATACGTATATTTTCTTGCTCATTTGTCTTACTGTTAATAGGTTTCAACCCTGCTGGATGGTTTCTCCTGTAGAAAATAGCAAGCTCTTTTGGGTTACATCCCGTGTTCCCTTGCCAAATTTCCTCTCTCTCCTTGATCCCTCTCATCGGTGCCCTTTCAGTCTGCTTAAAATAGTGACTGAGAACCATTTTTATAACTCCTCATCTCTTTTGCCAGGATCACCAGACTGTACCAATTGTTTTTCTTAACCTAATCTCAGCCCACGTGTGAAAGCAAAATTCCTGGGAACAGTGAAGTAGTAGGAAACAGTCTCCATGTTGAAATGGGTAGAGCATTGGAGTCAGTGTTCTTAAACGTGGATAGGGAGTGCATAACAGTAAGGCAATTTAAAAACATTTCACATATAAAGCACGAGAGAACACAGCCCTCCCTGCTCCTCTTCCAGAAATAAAGGGAACCGGCTTTGTGTCTGTAGTCACAGTTGGAGGAAGCACTTCTAGTTCATCTCTGCCTTCAAACTTGGCTTTCTGGAGGAAACAAATGCAGTAGTTAATGTGCAGAGCATTAAGTCATTGTTCATGACTTAATCACTGCCTAAAGGTCAACCTGCAGCTCTTTCTCTGTGATACTGAGTAAGAATCAGTAGCGTATTTCAGATTAGACAGAGGAAGAAGATCGGGTGATCGCAGGCCAACACGCTGGCTTTGAGAATGTTCTTGTCAACACTGTTTAATTATAACATGTTATAATTAAATAGCAGTTCAACACAAGGTTTAAAATACATAGAAAATATAGAAAAACACTGTGTTGCAAATTTTTTTTTTTATTATTCTCACTATTTGAGCACCGATTGATGTACTTGTGCTTTCAGAAGATCCCTAGCTGGGTTCTGTAGACCCTACAGATAATGCTGTTGAGATTACAGTTTTATCCATGTCCTGGGTCGTTTTAGTACACTTTGCTTGGATATATGAAATGGGCTGTAGCCACACCTTTAACTGCAGTGTAAATGTGCCCTGTGAAATCACCAGTTACATGCTGAATGAAGGAAATAATACATTGATAAATCAGAAGACTGAAGAAAGAGTTATGGGACAGGGGAGGGGTAAAAAAGATGGAAGTGGGTAAAGGAGAAGATTAGCAACTAAAATTTACTGAAGGAAAGGAAGGGAGGGGGGTAGTAGAAAGTAAGAAGGTATGCAAAAGTACTGTAAAAATGGTGGATTAATCCAGTAATATAAAAAGGCAGAGAAGCTGAAAGATGGCCAGGGATCTAGAAGCAGCAGAAGGTAATTGGGAATGAGAAGCAAGCAGGAAATATCCCAGATGAGGTGAATATTTTGCCAAAATCAAGACAAATTTTAATTAAGTCTAATTTATCATGAAGGAAGGAGAGCTCTAAATTCTTGCTTCAGGGAAGGATTTAGACTATACCTGTGTTATAGCCACACTCTTTAATAATATTAGTAGATTGATACTGTCTTGAGTAATTAGCAAATAGTCTTTGTCTGCATCCAAAAAGCACATCTGGGAATAATGCAGTCAGAACAGTAAAGCTGTGGTGTAATAAGGGAGATAAACCCTGAAGTCAGACTGAATTTTGGGAAAACCTGAGGTTCAATATCTAAAATACAAACACCGAGCATTTGTTATATAAAATGAAGGGGTAATATTTGTATCCAAGTTCTGTCCCTTGTCTGTGGCATTTATAAGCTTATTCTGCATCACACACAAATCTCAGCGTGCGGAATTGAGTTTATTAGTTTACCATGGTCAGACTGGACTGGTTTAAACAGAGCTGAGGAAGTTAATTATCAAATGTCTCAGGTGGGTCTAGCAATAAGTAACTAGTTATGGAGAGAGGGACTGGCGGTGGGCGCAGCCTTTGGAGCTGCGGCAGGGGGACGGGTCCTACCATTGCATGCGGATGGCCGGCTGGGAGGGACTGCCCTAATCTGTTTCCCAGGTTGTTCGAACCAGTTCAAGAGCAGTAAAACAAGGTTATGTAATTGACATGTGATGTAGCCTAAAATATTGACTGCAAACATAGGCTGCTTTTGCTGGGCATTTGTAAACTGCTAAAAAAAAAAAAAAAAAAAAAAAGCCTTCAACTGTCTAACAAATGGTCCTTTTAAATGAAAATGCAGTTTTGATTTCCATTGAATAGAGGGTATTTTCCTTTTTATTAAATTGCGAGAAATAGAGGCTCTGTGAAAGCTGAAACTTGGAAAGAGATTCATCATCATACTTACTGTGCCAGTTTACTTGCAAGTACCTACCCACTGCAGATGGTGAAACAGAAACCTCAGGTATATGCAGTTTGTTTCTTGATAGTGTTGATACAACTCCTGTCAAACAGAAAATCCTTTTCTGCATGTGTAGAATCATTGTGACAATCTTAGCATTAATTTTAGTTACATGCTGGCCGTTAAAAGGTAGAAATAGTTTATTTTTATAAATTAAAAGAGCTTATCTGGATTGCAGAGGCAACATTGGTTTCACAAAATCTGTGAATGTTTTGGAGCTGGATGAAAGGAACGCATCACATAGCTCAGTGAGCACAAAGGAGATGTTAGGATGTACATATTATCTGATTTCTTGCTGTAGGAAGCAAAGCTCTTTATTAGGGCTGTATCAGAAAGCAGAAAAACCTGGTGTTCTCTTTTCTGATCAGATACTCTGGAGGTGAGAGGCTTCCCTTAGAAAATCCTAATGATTTTCTGCAACCTTTCTTTGCCTTTCCTTCAGCAGGGAAGGTCTGTCTGTAAGATGGGTCAGAAGGGTTGCAGGGGCTGGGCTCATTCAGTCTGAGTCTGTTGTGTAAAGGGAAGGGACAGAGTTGAGCAGTAAGTAACTTCTATGGAATTGAGGGAAATTTAGGGTAGAATTGCAGCCATTCAACCCAGGATTTCACCCTCCCCCCCATTCAGTAGTGTTAGAAGGAGTAACTTCAGTGAATTTGTTGGTTATAGAATAACCCCCAAATATAGAATAATAATTATGCTGGTAAATATTGATAGGAGCAGTGTAAGGATCTTTAGAGGAGGTCTGGGCACTATGGTAATAGTGTTAACACTTATACATGATAACTCGAACAGGTGTCAGTAGGTACTCCAAGCTGTAAGACTTTTGCACTTACCATTGTTATCAGGGAGATAATCTTCCCACATTGGAAATACAGTGAAATGTAAGCCCTTATTCCAGTCCAGAATTTGTGAAAGGCCAGGCTGGATGGGGATATGAGCAACTTGGTCTAGTGGAAGGTGTCCCTTGGAACTAGGTGATCTTTAGGGTTCCTTCCAGCCCAAACCATTCTATGAGTCTATGAAAAGGATCCAAGCTCCGACGTGCAAATCTGCAGTCAGGGCTGGAGGTGGCTTTCAGCTCCTCTCTCTGTGCACCCTGGAAGAAGGCTTGGCTGTTCCAGCAACCTGCAGGGAGAAGACAACTTTGTCTGCAATTTCATGAGTCAAAGTAATAATTCTCATTGTGGAGGAATAAGGAAAGTTTGGGCATTTTACATGCATTCTGATGTGCTTCATTGTGATGCTATTTTAAACGTTGAGTGTTTTTCAAGCTACTTGTGCTTTCTTTGGTTCTTAGCTGAACTGCCACTCCTTTTTTCTCACTTTCCGTGTGTGAGGCCTCATGAATCGTGTCTGTGTCTTGGGACCCAAAGCCTGCTCCGCTTTTCAGCATCATACCTGGAGTAGCTTTTGGACTTTTCCCTTACCTTTCCCAGGGGATGTTGCAGTGGGCATGTAGTTCTAGCAGAGAGGAAAAAGAGAGCTGGCTTCCCAGATAGAAGCAGGAGAGAACATGGAAGGCAGCAGTGCTGCAGGAGAGGGTCTGGGCGTTGGTGGCACACAAGAGAGCATGAGTCAACAACCTAATGCTGTTGCCAAAAGCCAGATCTGGTCCAGGATTGCATTAGCAGGGTTGTTGTGTGCAGCATGCAGGAAGTAACCATTTTATTGTACTTAGTGATGGTGAAACTCGGCAAGAAAAATGCACCCAGTTCTGGGCACTCTGTTTTATGAAAGAAGCTGGAGGAGAAAAAGAGGAATGATGGCAGATTTAGGAAACATGACCTATGAGGAAAGATTGAGAGAACTGGATTTGTTTAGTCTAGCAAAGAGATGGGGAACATAAATCTTTTGATAGGCATGAGGTTGCTGTAAGAAGGTGGCAGTCCATTACTCTGTATGTCTTAGATTGCTAACATCTCTTTCAGTTGCAGAATATTCCTATTTGGGTTAAATGCAGAGGGAAAAATCACAGCTTTGAGACTATGTAATCACTAGCCTGATCACATGGCTTATGTGGAAGTTGGACAATACCTTTCCTGAGAAAGTTTTGAGACAAATTTAGAGAAAGGGACAAAAAAACCCCAACCCAAACCTGCCTGAATTGTTAGGCTAGTCTTACCATGCTTTCATGAGTGGGCTTGAATTATAAACAGTCTTTGGATGCTCTTCCAGCATTACACTGCTTCTTTTCCTTACAGAATTTAGCATCTGATCATAGTAGTTGCTATTTTAACGAGAGCAGAGATGTAGAAGACTCATCAATGATTTGCAGTTCCTGACTCAGACTTCAAAAAAACTGTGGAAAAAAGATAATTTTTTAGGAGGAAGATAAAACATGGAATATTTCAGAAATTTCCGTAATTTTCTAATTTTGCTTTAGACAGTAACAGAAACATTACTGACAAGATATATCTACACCCCATTACTGCTGCAACCTTTCATGGCTGGAAGTATCATGGCCCCTCAAAGAGTGCAGCAGCAGTCTGCACACAGGCAAAAAGCTCATCTTAGCAAGTCAGTTTTTGGAACCAGTGTCTCAGTCATTGTGCTGGGGTTTTAAACTGGGGAAAAGCACAACTTCTGCTGCAGCCTTACTTTGGCAGCAAATCATAGACCAAATAAGAACAGCTTTTTTTACCTCCTTCCTTCACTGCTGAATTTGGCTTGTTCAAGAAAATGTAGGAAGAGGGAAGACTGAACTTCATGAATACTTCGTTTTTGTTTTCCTTTTGTAAGCCTGTGAAAGCAGGGAATTAAAGAGTCTTTGCAGGTGAGAGAGTTGGAAATACTAAAGTGTTTTTGTGCATACGTTTGGATGTGTCATTCTGCGGTATGTAGTGACACAATAACCTGGAAAGTGCAAACCCAAATATATCTATAGCTTTACTATGAATAGGACACCTCTCTATTTCTTCTTCATGTGTAACTGTGTAGTACCTGTTACTTATTTTGAACAGGAAATTTTCCTGGCATCTTTTATAACTCTGTATTTTAGATGGGACAGGAATTAGCTCATAAAAGTGCGCTTAATGGTAGCATATGTAAAAATTACTTTCATCTTAATGCTTTTAGCACATGGGTGATGAGAATTCGATATCTACTCTGTCACTTTCCAGCCCACTTGTGAATGATTAAACTGGATAAAAAATCCCCAACTGGATTAAGCTAAACACAAACTACAAAAGCAGATCAATACATGTCTTGAAAGAGCTGAAGATCTCGCACTACAAAAACATCAGCCTCTTTGCAGGATGGTCTTGCACCTCTTGAGGTCCTGAAGAGCCTTGCAGGTCTTGAGAGTTTTAGATGTGTAGAAGTTTTTTTTTTGATTCTGAAATTGATGTTCATGACTGGGGCTCACAATGCACAGATGGAACATACTGATTCATTACTACCCTCTTTGCTTTCCTAACTTACTTTATCAAATTGGTTTTATTTTAAATGCACCATTTTTGACTGCATGAAAATCTGAAGCCATATTTTTCATTATAAATGGTAAGCATTTTAACTGAAAAACTGTTCCTTATTATTTCATAGCTGTATTCTACATAGAGGTTTTTCCTGAATGCTGATCTCTTCCACTTTTTAAGGGCTTTCAAGTTACTTCCTTTAACGTAAGTCTTAAGATGACTGTGGTTATTTAATTTTTTTTTAGAAATTAAAAAATTACAAGAAGGCATTTGCTTTTTTGGAAAGACTTTTGCCTTGCTTACTAAAAAAACTCCTTAGAGATTTTGCACCATACATTAGTATTCAGAGTTGTATGACTCAAAAATTGATGAACCTTTACTAAGTTATGTTTTCTGAAATCATTTGGTCTAGTAGATAGGCTAGGAAGTAATAATTGCAGGCTGCCGAAACCATTTGAAGGGGGGGTTAGGAAAGTGTTCTGCCATTCTAGGAATATTTCTTATGAAGTCACAGTATGACAGGGATTGGAGTGCATAAATGTTAACCTCTTTTTATTAAACACACTAGCTTTTGAAACCAGTAGTGAAAAATGTTGACTTAACAGGTATACAGTTTCGAAGAGCAAACTGCCTTCAGGGTAATTCTGCAATGGGGTTCATTTTGCAGCATTAGAGCTGACTTGTCATATTAATAGCCTGCACCCGCCTGTGGCAGCCTAAAAATGGTATTGCAGTACTGTGTGATGTACAAAGGACATTGTATGAGCACTGAGCAGTCGTACTAGCATGCCTAGCAGAAAATAATAATTTTTCCCCTCTCCCCACAAAAAGATGCTAAACTGGTATTTTAAGGATATATAAGCCATCTTTATATACTGTATATCATTATTTTGAACACTTTTGTTTTCTACTTTGGTTTTACTTTCATGCTGTCTGCGTGAAATTTCTTTAGATGTACTTAATTCAGTACAGAGCAAAATGATAAATAGGAATCAAGTTGACTTTTCTTTTGAGTATGTAGTTTTTGTATAGATCACATTACAAACTAAACGTGTGTTAGCAAATCATTTGGTGATTAGCTGACAATTTAACCTTTTTCTTGTTTAGCAGGTGAACTTAAAGACCACCTGATAGATATTGGTGCCATCACTATATTTTGCAGTTTGATTTTATGCCTGACATAACTTCATGAGCTCATATTTGTGAATTATTTTGCATGGGTTTTGTTGTTTTGCGTCTGTGTCACAGTGCTACGTAAGGTCTCTTAATAAAAATCCTTTTTCACCCATCTGCTTGATTAAATATCTAAAGCATTACCTGAGTGATGGTACCTTTCTGTTACTACAGTAACACTTCTCTCACTCAAGTAAGATAGATAATCTCTCTATGAGCTCAGTGAAGACATGCAAGAAACAGCCCAAACTTCAGTTCACTGTCTAAATAGGTAACATTGGGTAAGGGTGAAGAGAAGTCAGATGCAGAGATAGAAAATTGCTCATCTGAAGTTTAAGGCAAATTCCTGAAAGACCCCAAAGCAAAAGCCAGGTCTTCTGTGCTCAGTGAATATTCTTTGTTTTTTTCCTGAGGAAAATATGTTTGTTGTGGAAAATGTTTTGGCAAACATAATGTTATACCTCTTGTCCTGCAGCAGCTCCATCTCCTTATGGGGGCTGCATGTTTGCTCTCAGTCCGTGCCCACATCAGCCTCCTGTGTATTTCAGTGCAGCTCTGCTTATGAGCCATGCCAGAGCTTCCCATCCCCACCTACAGCTGGTGCTTTCTTTGATCATAGGCATCGACTTTAACATTATTGGTACAGTTCTTGTGTTTTGGCACATCTGCCTGCTCCCTTAATGACATGCTTAGGAGTCTGCTGGCTGATGTTACTGCATTTGCAATGAGAATTGCTGTTTTTTCTCTACCTTATATTTCAGACATCTTTGTAACAAACTGGTGTTTAGTGAATAAACGTTTCTTACTTTATATCTAAAACGCCTGTCCCTGAGGCTCAGTAATTCTTACAGTGCCCACTGTGTGAGTCTGCGGTAGATTGTTGTATTTTGCACAGAACTGGGTTTTGAACTTTGCATGCTGGCAAACCCCGCAGCTTGCTTTAGAGTTTGCTGTCTTTCTGTGTCCTCTCTTTTCACCCTTCCTCTAGAAACCCTCTGCATTGCTTTTTTGATTGCATCTACTGCAGACCATTTGTTCTGGCTGCCCCAGATCCCTGTGTGCCACCTCTGGATTGACGCAGCTAAAATAATCTTCTTTCATGCTGCACCAACCCTTCATGGCTTCTCTTATTCTTCCACCTCAAATTCAAGCACCTTACTTTGAAAAGTCCATGTGGTGGTCCCTTCATCTGATACACTGCATCTGTTTGTTCTACCTATGTTCCTCCCACAGAGCAAAACGTCTTTTTAGTCTCCAAGTTGTTAAATGCCAGCCTATTTCTCTGGTTGCCATGTATTTCCCTTCTACTAAATGTTGTGCGTTAAATACCTGCTGTCTCCTCAGAAGTGCTTTTGTGAGGCTTTACAGGACTGAAATAATATGTTTGCGATTTATGCCTGTTTTGATAAGCCCTTCAGAAACCTTCTGCTGTATAGAAAGTAACCAGTAAAATCAGAAATCAGGCACCTAGTGAACTGGTTGAAGGGAATGGAGCGTATTGGGAAAGTTAACCTCTACTTTGTCTTTCTGCTTTAGTTTATTAACTTCTTTAGCATGAGAATGGCCCCAGAGCTAAGACTTGTCAGCCTGCTTTGTCATACGGCGTATGTAAGATGATTTGAGAAAGCTCAAACAAGTGGTTCAGTTTTTTGCAAAAAGAAAAATCCCAGTCTTGCCTAGAAAAAAGTAATGAGTTCTCTCTCATAAGTGATGCCCCAAAACTCTTTCTCAAATTACACAGAAGAGATGCGCATAGTAAGGCCCATAACAAGTCACCAAGATTACTGGGAAGGCTAAAGAATGGGATTGGGAATGTCAGCATTGATAAGAAGCTCAAAATTACTGAAAAGCAACAGAGAAGAACAAATGGGAATTATGTAAATACATCCTCTAATAATGTGTTTTGGTTTTGGTTCATTCAGGACAGCACAATTACCTGTGTGCGGGAAGGAATGACTGCATAATTGATAAGATTCGAAGGAAGAACTGCCCAGCCTGTCGATTACAGAAATGTCTGCAAGCTGGAATGAATTTAGGAGGTAAGCAGAATATTAATAGTTTGATCTCCTAATTTGATTAGGCAAAAACGTAGGAAATGTGCAGCCTTTTTATAGCTCTGGCAGCTGCATAATCTCAAAAGTTTAAGACGGAATTATTCTGAAGAAGTGCTTAATAGCTAATAAGCTCTGTTGTCATTCTAAACCAGGTTTTGGAGACACGTATTTTATAGCTCAGAAAAAAGAAAAGTGAGTATTTTATGATTACAGTAATTTTTGTGGAGTTTCATATAGATAAAAGTATTATGGTTTCAAGTATCGCATATTTGTATTATGGTTACAAGTATTGCTTTTTTATGATAAGCATTCTCTTAAATACTGGAAATATTTTACACCATCATGAAAGCAAATCGTCTAGTGAACCTCTCCCACTTTTTTGTTGCTTGTTCAACATTTATATTGGATTATTTCTGCAACTGTATGGATATGTAGTTTAGATAATGTTACTTCACTGTGTGTATGCTACTAACAAAAAGGCAAAAACCTTTACTTAATTATTATCAACAGTATTTTGAAAAGAATATGATAGCAAAACTTACAGTAGGTTTTTTTCTGTTCTTTTAATTCTTCAGTAGCAATGTCTGTGCTATTCTGGCTGTGCTTCAGTGGGTGTCTTGTTTCAAGTTATCACCTGAGTAAATTGTACTACAAATCACTTTTTTCCCCACTACATTTAGGTTTACTGTGTTGTCTGTGAATGGGGCTTTGGATACTGCTGCTGGTCCCTTTCCGTGATGCACAGAGTGACCCTTCCCTTATAGAGTGTTTTTCACTGTTCCAGAAAATTATAGCATGGTCACATTAATTCCTCCAATTTGCTTTTTATTCTCCTGGACCTATTCTCTCCTAGTAGCTTAGTTTAGTTCTACAGACAGATTTAGCTGCTTGTCTTTCATAGGTTATATGCAGAATCCTGGTTCCTGCCTTCTGCCTGGTACCTTTTTCTAACTCCCAGATGTCTTTTTCTGTCTTGTCTCCTAGCAGAAATACTCAAGCAAAGAACTTCTTACTTTTTCGGGGATGTTAGCCCCGTTAAGACCTCTTTCAACTCCTTTCTCTTCAAGTTGCCTTCTAGGCCCCTTGTTTCTGCTTCCCAAAAGAAAATGGGGCCAGACTGTGGCATGCTGGGTGCGGACAGCTTTCCTTTGATTTTGATCTGTGCTATTGATACTAGCAAGGAAAGCAGAACAGCACCTTTGTTTGATGAAGTGGGAGCTCCATGGTACTAGCTCCTTCTTTCAAAAAAAAAAAAAAGGTGCTGAAAATGTATGTGGAGCAGGAAGCCCAGATCCCTGGAATATTGGAAATCAATGCTGCAGCCCTCTAGCAGCTGCTGCGGGGCATTCTCCATTGCCATGCCCTTCTAAACAGGCGTGTATGCTTAGCCACTCCAGCAGAATACAGGGCTTCCATCTGACTCGATAACCTTTTGAAAAGCAACATGTGACATTTTCAATGTCATGAGTTCATCACTGCGATTTCCTAGTGTGTTTCAAAGGATGCGCTCATACAGTGTCGTCTGCAGTGAAAAACAAGGGAGGGGTAAACTGCTTGAGAGGGGTTGGTTTTTTTATTTAGATACATTGGCTGGAATACTTTAAATGAGGAATGCATTGAAAATCTTCCCTTGTGTTGAAGCTTGGTAGTCTGCTGGAAATTGTAATTAGCAGTCTGCATTTAATGACTGTCATGGGTTTAGCAGCAGCAGTCATTTTTCTTTAAGCAGTAGCTGGTGTAGCACTGTGTTTTGGATTTTCAGCTT
>JASSUY010056352.1:0-37038 GCA_032466535.1 Forpus xanthops
GTGAGGTCTCACAAGAGCAGAGTAGAGGGGCAGGATCACCTCCCTCAACCTGCTGGTCATGCTCCTTTTGATGCAGCGCAGGATACAGTTGGCTTTCTGGGCTGCAAGTGCACACTGAAACTGGCTCACTCTCATTTTCTCATTGACCAACATCCCCAAGTCCTTCTCCACAGAGCTACTCTGAATCTCTTCTCTGTCCAATCTGCAGCTGTGCCTGGGATTGCTCCGACCCAAGTGGAGGACCTTGCACTTAGCATGGTTAAACTTCATCAGTTTGGCATCAGCCACCTCAAAGTATGTCAAGGTCCCTCTGGATGGCATTCCTTCCTTCCAGCATATCAACCAAACCACACAGCTTGGTGTCATTGGCAAACTCACTGAGGGTGCATTCAATCCCACTGTCAGTGTCACTGACAAAGATGCTGAACAAAGACCGGTTCCAACATCGAACCCTGAGGGACACCACTCGTTTACTGGTCTCCAGCTGGATATTGAGCCATTGAGTACAACTCTCTGCATGCTGCCTTCCAGACAGTTCTTTATCCACTGAGTGGTCCATCTATCAAATTGATGTCTCTCCAACTTAGAGACAAGGATGTCATGTGGGGCAGTGTCAAATGCTTCGCACAAGTCCAGGTAGATGACATCAACTGTATTGCTATATTCCATTTTGGGATTCATTTTTGGTCTTGCTAATTATCCTGAAGCATTCAGTAGTCAAGAGTTCAACTCTTGCTTTTGATTCTTGTGGAAATGAGCTGCAATTGTACATTCAGAACAAGTACAACATAAGCACAAATTTATTTTCATTATCAGTCCGTTTTCAATGACAAGAACAGTTGAAACACACCAGTTTGGTCTTATTTATGATACTCGTGAGAGTCCAGATATGCATCTAAATATTCATATCCATATCACTAAGACATCGCTAACTTCATTTCTTCAAATGTAAAATAAGAATAATAATGCTTAACAGCCCACACTGCTCATTTAATGAAATAATTAACTAGAGACAATTTATGTTCCAATTTAGATACCCTTGCTACTACAGAATAATAAGAGAATTTCACAAGTAAGTCATGGCACAGTGCCTTCAAGGCAATTAGATGTCACCAGCACCTGCTGAGGCACAGTGCCACAGCAGAGGAGCCACTGCTAAGGTTGTGACTTGGAATCTGTGCATCAAAAAAAATAAAAATAAAATGCAAAGCCGCATGAGTTAGCATGGAAAGCTTTTTCCATCAGTGTGAGCATTTCAGTGTATTCAAATCAGTAGAGGCTAAAAATTCACTTGTCAACCTTCATGCAGATTAGAAAGTTTTACTTCGAATCATCTCATTTAGCAAGCTCTACAAAGTTCAGCCTTAATACTTAAGTTACTGGGCGAAGAAATATTTCACATTAATCAACAATGTTATCAGTAATTAATTACCCTTCCATAGGTCTGTATGGATTTACACACCGATACAAAAGTAGCCTCTGCCCGGAGAGACTTTTTTTCTTTTAATTTCTAGTTTGGTAAGGAGAGGAACATCAGAGGCAGAGGAGGCTGCAGACCCCAGGAAGAGCTTTATGTGACTGCATGTGGGCTACCACAAGAGTCAGGGTATGTTTACCCTAATACTGACCTATGGAAACACAGTACTGACTGGATAAAGGTTACACTACAATGCTACTTCTGCTTCAGCTTTCAAGATCACCATAACACACACTGAAGAACATTTCCATGCACATTTTCTTTGTGCTGTCAGTAGACTGCTTTGCTAAGGGTAAAGTAGAATGCTGCAGAACTCAGACATTTAATGATTTATGCTTCAGATTCTTTGTGAGCCATTTACAGCTATGAACTTTAACATGGGAGTTTAGGGATAACTTCAGGAACTATTAGCATAAAGATTCCTTGTTAAGGATCCTCAAATGCTAGAAATCTCAAATGACCTTTTTTAATCATAAGGTCAGAACAAACATGCAATCAAATTTCTAAATCTGTCATGCACAGGAGACAAACATCTGTATTCCTATGGAAACCGCTTCAATTATGTTTGGGGTTGACATTTATTAATCTATCTATTATTTTATCATCTCTCAAAACTCACCTGCTTATCCAAGAATTTCAACTTCTGAAGGCTGATCTCAGTACTGGGAACACTTTCTTTGACGCAAACTTCAGAATAAAATGGCTCTTCATTCATGAATATTGAATGAACAGTGATTTGGTTGGGATTACTATGTATCTCACAATCTGAAAAGAAACTGAATGCCTGAAGTTTGCAATTTATAAAATCTCAGCTGAGCCACTTTTGTCCTTCACACCTTCAGAAAGGATACGACACTATTTCTTTAAATAGTTTACACAGATTTCACTTCTCTTACTTTTATTGCCAGTTGACTGCTTAGCCAGGATTTTTCCCCTGCACGTACCCATCTTATCTGATTTTCCTTGTTGCATTTATAAAAAAGTCCATAGACCTGTTCTGCTTCACAACTCATTTTTATACGCGCAGAAATCTGTATTAGTGTAGCTTAGGAAGACTGAACCGATTCAGCTAAAAACAGAAATTGACCCAAAATCCTGACAAAAACTTAAAACCTAAGTTTCTTTTGTCTTTTGATTAACACAGCAATTTAATAAAAAGTGGCATTCTTCTGAACTTCCATATTATATTCACACCTAAAAAAGCAAATAAAAACTTATTCATAGGAAATTACAGACCCAAAGTGAGGAAATCAGAGAAACAGTAGTTTCCATGCAGGTGGGTAAGGCCATTGCTCATTAAACAGCAAAATTTTATACAATTATTTTCGGTTAATTGGAGACATTACCAAGATATAATAATAAATAAAACCAGCGAAAACTGTAATAGCCATGAAAAAAAAAAAAAAAAGAGAAAACTACAATAGGGAGTTCTAAACAAGGAACCACTTTCAGATAGACAAACTGTGTAATAAGACATTCATTATGAGATAAATTAATGTCCAACTGCTTTTTAATATAAGAAAGCAAGAAACCAAAACAAAGCCACTGCCAAGCCAGACTATAACTGAAGAACATATATGCTGATATTTCTTAACCTCTACAGGCTTTCATAGAAACATTTATTAAATGTTTGGCCCTCTCACTAGCTCTCTTGCCCTGGCATGAGTGTTACTATTTACATTCATTGTTCCACATTACTGTCCATTCCCAGAGAAGCATTTCTGCTCTTGCACCCTGTGGTCCCTAACACAACCCCTGCAACTATGCAGAATTGTAATGTATCAGCTTTTGAGCATGTTACAGGCATTTGTTGAGCCTACCAAGCACTATGCCAGAAGACTCTGGGTTTTTTTCTTGAATTCCTCTTTACATTTCCACACTTACCACCACCCATTACATGTCAAGTTAATTAATACCACTGCTCCAACTAGAAAGCTGGAGAGAACACCTTTATTTTTTTCCTTCTACCTCTGCCTTCTCAATATACAATTCACTTTTTCTCCTTTTTTGAAGTTACTCCTGTACTGCCAGCAATACAGACTGGGTATACTCGCACAGCTCCATATGCTTCTTTTTTTTTTTTTTAACCAATTTCTGATTATTGCTATAGTAACCAAAACAGCCTTGTCCTTCACACACAAAACGTATTTCTGCCTGAACAGGCAGAACTTGTCATGGGCAAGGAGGGACACCTCGCACTAAACACCGCAGAGGGTGGAGCATTCACAACTTCCTCAGGCAACCTGCTCCAGTGCCTCACCACCCTCACAGTAAAGAACTTCTTCCTTACATCTGATCTAAACTTTCCCTATTTAAGTTTAAACCCATCCCCCCTTGTCCTATCACTACAGACCCTGATGAAGAGCCCTGGTCAGCTCCTCTGTAGGCCCCCTTCAGATACCAGAAAGCTGCTATGAGGTCTCCACGCAGCCTTTTCTTCTCCAAGCTGAACAGCCCCAACTTTCTTCACGTTTGTGGTCTTGACAAGTCAATATTAAGGCTACCTTTACCTGACAACACCACTTTTGTCTACCCTAGACTGAACCTTACTGTTTAGCAGCTTTGATTTTCCCAGCTGTTTTGCATCAGCAAAGCTCAGAATTCTTTGTAACATTACCAAGTCTGATCAATGTCACTGTGCAAAGCAAACCCTCTATTTCTCCACTTTATCAAGCTGCTCATTGTGCGTACTTTAACCTGGTTTTCAACCCAGAAGTTGATTTTCAGTGAAAAACCACTTCTGAGGTTGACATTACATTACAGCATCATCATTGTATTATCAGCTACCCTCCATATGTCCTGTGGCAGTTACTGCACTGGTTAGAAACACCTTCACAGACTAAAAAGGTTTTCTAAAGAAAAGCCTTTTATATTCTGAAATTTTCCTTTGCAGATTTACATAGTGGCTCCTTCCTGAACTTTTGATATTTTGCGTTATCTAGCATTAATGGTTTGCTCAAATACCATCACTTCCACAAATCTTTTTGAAATGAACCCTGATTTAAGTTAACTGGAAATATATGTATATCTGGCCTCAATTATGGGACTGCCTCTTCAAGGAGCCTACTATTTTGGTGCAATTTTCAGGTAAGTTTCAAAGGCTTCTTTCTCAGATCCTGCCTGTCTCAGTGGCTGACAAATCTTTTCTTTTTTAGGTACTTCACTGGGAAAGCAGTTCAAAGGCTTTTAAGGCTATAATACTGTTTGAATCTTCCTGTTTTGGAAATCATACACTACTCTAAGTCAGAATAGACCTCCAAAGGTCCCTGTCCAACTCGACCGCTCTCAGAGAGGAATTATATACAGAGTAAAATCAGCTTGTCATTGTGGCAGCTGGAATAGAGTTAATTTTCTTCCTATTAACATAGAGTGCTGTGGTTTGGATTTAATATGAGAATAATGTTGGTAACACAGTAATGTTTTATTTGATGCTAAGTAGCATTTACCCTGAGCAAGGACTTTTCAGCCTCTCACACTCTGCCAGTGAGGAGGTGCACAAGAAGCCAGGAGGGAGCAGAGACAGGACACCTGACCCAAACTATCCAAAGAAGTATTCTATACCAGAGAACATCATGCTCAGCATATAAACCAGGGTGACTTGGCCAGGAGCCACCAATCACTGCTCAGGAACAGACCTGAATTGCTTGGGTTTCTTGGAGTTTATTTCTCTCTCTCTGTTATCTGTCTTCTCATTACAATTATCATTATATAATTATTATAATATTTTATTTCAATTATCTCAACCAGTGAAGTTAACTTTTTTTTCTGATTTTCCTCCCAGTCCCACAGTGGGATGGCAGGAATAAGTGGCTGCATGGTATTGAGTTGCCATGCTGAGGTTAAACCACAACAATACTGTTGAATATTTGTAAGGATGGAGATATCACAGTCCCTCTGGGCATGAGGGCCATCACTAAGCAGCCTCACACAGTGAAAATTTGCTCTCTTTGGTTGGAATTTCCCTTGTTGCAATTCATGACCATTTCCTAGTGCTGTTTCACTGTGCACTGCCAAAACCAGAGAAAATCTTCCCCCCCTACCAGGTAGAACCACTGGGCTCAAACCACAACAAACCACTACTCCTCTCTACCCAGCCCCTAACTGCTCAGGAGCAGTGTTCAAACCACGGTGCTTCATTTTTCAGATACACATGCACATTACCTATAAGGGGATTAACACATACTTAATGCCTTTAGTTGGAGTTGGGGTTTTCTCGGTTGGCTGGTCTTATCAAAATAGCCAGGCATCAAATACCAACCACACTGATGATGCCAGCTCTGGGATGAACTATCGCCACTCTGTTGCTGTCTTTGAGACTCAGAAGGCTCTTTTCACAATTAATAGTTCCCCCATCCCCTCCCCCCAAAAATGAGCATTTTGCTTTTTATTATACAGATACTCAGAACTTTTAAAGACAACTGGGGGAGTGTTGGCATGCATTGTTAGTGACTGTTAATACTGCCAATATAAAATAATAGACTTCGTAAGTTTTCTAGTACATAGTGCCAGCAGTGTGTTCTATGGTACATTGAAAGCTCACCATCAAGCACTGAAACATCACCTGATGCTGCAGATACCTTCCCAAGACAGGCAGGCAACCAGACTACCTAACTCTATTGGCTAGGCAAAAGCAAGAACCTGGACCAACATTTCAAAACCAGACACACACACACCCAGCCTGCTAAATTCAAGCCCCCTGAATAATAATGCCTGACTTTGTAGAAAGCATAGGTAACTTATAATTCTGACAAATTACTTATTCTGGTACATAAGCATGAATTCTTATACTAAGGTTCAGAGTAGATTTCTGAAAATCCAGGCTCCAGATTCAGGCAAATATGGTAGTAAATCAAGTAATCTACGTTACTGCTGGAATAGCCACCCTGGCTTGGGGTATAAAGACAGAGCACTGTTTTGGTTTTATTCCCTAGACAGTACAAAGTAAAAAAAAATAAAAAAATATATATATATATGTCAAACTCCATAAAATGAATGATAGAACAGCAAAGGGGATAAATTTGTAATTAGCATAAAAGATAACAATGACTTTGAAAGCTATTTGACATGAAAACAGATGCACAAGCAACACTGAAAATATACATAATTATGCTCAAAGCAACCTAACAACTTCTAAGAGTAACATACATATGGATATGTGTTTTCTTAGGATTTAAAATTCACTACTTGATATACTGAGCAGAATAACAATCTGTCATAAAGAGGTCTTTTAAACAAGGTACATATCCCACCATAATACTTTAATTGTACATCTCTGTACTTTAGAAACACACCTGACCTTCCACATTCTAAGAATTCATTGATTTTCAATAATTCTTAGTGCTCAGCAGGATCCTTGATTCTCAGAGCAAGCTAACAGTGACTATTTGTAAATCTGTCTGCTAAACTGTAGAGCGCCTTCACAAAAGGTGTCTGAGCTATTTTTAATCAAATTAATCTTCTGAAAATTTAAGGAATTTACATGTTCATCTGTCACTGTAGTGTTCAATCCTTGTGATAATAGTTTTATGAATAAAACAGCTAGGTTGTCACTCAATTTCTTTAAATAGTAGAAAATGTTTTTATGATTTTACAATAAAGAAATGGCTTTACCACAATGGTTATGAAGTTTCTTGAATTATACTGAAACAGTTCTCAGTGTCTTTGGGCCTGGGTATCACATCACCATGCACATGACAAAGGAAAAATGACATGTAAAAAGTTCTCCTTTTTGTCCTTGTCAGCTATGACAGAGATATGTGTCAGCAGGATCAGCTTTTGCCTACAAGTACTTGTTTTTTCAACCCTGTGTCTCCCTCAAGTTAAACAGGCACCACACTACAACTGCAGGACCACTCTTACAGATGTTAGGATGACTGGAAAAAGATTTCCTTATGATCAAGATGTCAAAATACTCCCCTTGTTTTTCTCATTTTGCTTACTGTTCCCTTGACTGCTTTTGTCAATCTATTGCCTGTCTCCCCCTTGATTTGATTTACTTCCCATCACATTTTCCCTTAGTTTCCAGTCTTCTAAAGAAAGTCTTATAAAGAATGTCAGAGATGTCATTTTTACACAAAATTTTTGTTGGATTTAAAGACTGGCTATTTTGACTTTTGAATAATGCTCAGCTCAACTTTACGTATTCTCTTTGAAAAGTTACATCAACTTCTGGGGTTTGTAGGGGATGTTTGGGGTTTGTTTTTTTTTGGTTGGGGGAGGAGGGGAAGAAAGAGGGTATCAGGGGTGGTCTTTTTTTTTTTTTTTTAGTTTTAGTAACTTGCAGGTTTTTATAAAGTTACCTAACAATCTTTTCCTCTAATCACAGATTCACAATGCTGCAGCAAGTACCCCACAGTGAACATCACAGACTGTATGCCTTCCAAACAGAATTAAATGAGGTAAGAAATGCCAGGACTGGGGTAGAAGCTAAATAGCAGGTACATGCTTCAACATATAAATTTCCAGTGGGCTGCAGCACAGACTGCTGTCTCATCAATAAACACAACCTGGCAGTCAGTTTTACTTCATTAGTAAAATACCGCACTTTCCCATTGCACTATTACGCATTTCTTTTTCAGACAGCATTTATCTAGTGGGGCAAAGGAAAAGTATGAACATTCTCATATTGAAAAATGTTATTTTAAAAAAATTAGGAATAGAAGCAAGATGTGCTAGTATAAAAGGACATTATCCCCCCTTGGCTAAAATGACCTTTTTAAAACCAAGGGAAAGCTTTTAATTAAATCTGAGTTGCTTCTACATCTGTGTAAAAACTAGGAATTTCTCATTAAATTGAGATAACTATGAAGTACCAAATGCATCACAGTTAAAAGTAAGTTACATATAGCACATTGATGTAAGAATAGTTATTAAAAAAACAAGACATTTAATCTATGCCTGTGTTACAGAGTGGTTTACAAATATATGTTGTAGCATATCTATTTTACTTGCATACAAAAGCGGTTGATTTATAACAAACTGATTAATCTATACATTGGCTTGCAGTTGCAGAACATTAAATATAGCTGAATGGCTTTTTTTTTTTAATTTGTTGACAGCCATACAAGTTGGAATTAAACACATAAGTATTTGCCTTTGGTTAACTTTGAGTAACAACCACTATAGTTGACAGGCCTTAGGTAGCTAGACTCTCAATACTTTAAAAAAATACGCTTATATGAATTAAAGGCAGGAGTATGTCCTGGATTCAGCAGCAGCAGTCATTCTTCTCCTTCTTAGTAGCTGGTGCAGTGCTGTGGTTTTGACTTTCAGCCTGGGAACAGCACTGATAACACAGACGTTTTTAGTTACTGCTCAAATGTTTAGTCTGACCAAGGACTCTCCAAGTCTCCAACTCTGCCAAGGAGGAGGGGAAGCTGTGAGGAAGCAGAAACAGGACATCTGACCCAAACTAGCCAAAGAGGTATTCCATATCACAGCACGTCATGCCCAGGATGTAAAAACTGGCGCAGGGACCCAGAAGAGTTAGTTCACTGCTCGGGTGAGCTGGTGGTGAGCGATTGCATTCTCTTCCCTTGTTATTTCCCTTTTCATTAGTATTACTGGTGGTAGCAGTAGTGGCTTTTTATGTTATACCTTAGTTACTGGACTGTTCTTATCTCAACCTGTGGGAGTTACATTCTTTTGACTCTCCGCCCCATCCCTCTGGGAGCTGGGGGAGGAAAGGGGCAGGGAGTTAACAAACTGTTACAGCTGGGCTTATGATTTACAGCTGGACTTAAACCATGACAGTTCTTTTTGGAACCCCACATGGGGCATGAAGTGTTGAGATAACAACAAGATTAATAGTCACTCATCACAATGCTGATTTATTGGCTCTCAAGGTCGTTGCTCTTGATCGCAGAGGTTCAAGCATGTGGTTCCAGAATCAAAATACCAACCTACTACTTACATGAGATGTGGGATAGCTGAGCAGCCAAATGTGGAAAAAATAATTGTCTTCGTAAGATATACATAAGTAAAACAATTTATGCAACAGGCATGTGTTGCACATCTTATTCATAGGTATTAGATGTTTACATACAGAGAGAAAGAGAGAGGAGAGACACAGATACAAAGACACATCTGCTTTCATAAATGCTGTGGTTGTCTTAATGACAATTTTAAGCAATCTTTGAACCTCATGGCATTTTCCTTATACTCTGGATGCAGATTTACTGCGAGAGGAGTACTAGGCAAGAAGAAAGGAGCAAAAGGAGTGCTTCTTTGCCCTCCTCAACATGGCCAAACAGCAGAGACAGCAGCAATTCATAGCCACACCACAGATTTTTCTTTTACGGAAGTAATGGCTTACAAAGCCACTTCTACCATAACCTGCTTGCTCCATCCGTGTTACAGCTCATCACATCCATTGTGGAAAAAAACACCGCAAAAAAAATACAAATTATGCATTTTACTTCTGAACCCAGGACCAGACTGCCAGGAGTAAAGCAGTAACTATGCTGCCCAGCCACTGAGGCAGTTTCAGCTTTGGCAACAGAGTGCAGGTCCATTGGAGCTCCATCTGCTGATGCAGACAACAAACTTGGCCAGAGCTCACTGGAATTATCACACCTATAATTCCCACAGATCTTTCTTCTCTGGAAGAAACCTGTCAAAAATCTGAGCTAGTGACTAAATTATGGAGAAGGGAGCAAGACCAGCTTCCTCAGTTGGTCATAACTGGTGGAGAATCACAAGGGGCATGGGAATCCAAAATAAGGTGGGGGAAGATACTCCTCATAAAACAAATGCAAACTTCTGCCAAAACCTTTTCCATGGACTTCAACGTGGGAGGTGAGAGTAAAGGTCTATGTATGTGGGTTTATTTTTTTAATATATATATGCATATGTATATTATATATATATATTAAAATATATATGTATGGTAAGGACCACAGCAAAGGGTTCACATAATAAGCTGTAAGCAAGGAACAGCAAATTGATGAAAAAAAACTATAGAGTCACTGGTTTGAGCCTCAATATTGGGTCTTGATCCTGGTAGTTTCTTACACAAGGGGTACTTGTTTCCAGTGAACTTCGCTCTATATTAATGAAAAAGATTCAGAATCTTGATAGCACCACAAGGCTGTGTAAGTTTATAATGCTTTTCAAACATTATAATTTATTCCTTGCCATGCGAGATGGGAAAGTATTTCTGTTTTAAATGCAGAAAAGGAGACACAGAGAAAACAGTAACTTTTGACTAGCAGAGACTCTGAAGAGGGGTTACAGCACACTTGGCAGAAGTGGTGGAAATCAGTGTCAAATCAATAGGTACAACTGATTACTTGCTATCATGGATAATGTTGATAGCACTGTTTCAGACCACAAACTTGAAGTCTCTTGTCTGATGATAGGTTAAAGACATTGCATTCACATCTCACTTCAATTACATTGCAGAGGTAAGAGAAATTAAATAGGCATTAGTCAGCTAACCTTATCTCAAGTGAAAACAGACACAGAAATCACTAATATAAACACTTTTCAGTAAGGCAAACACCACATTACACAAAATGTTTACAATTACATATATCAAAATGGGATTAATAGAGTAAGATCAGAAAGTATTCTTTCAAACATCAATGTTTTACATGTTAGACAGAATGGAAAGCTTGAAAGTATGATGTCTGTCTATTTAATCTTCTTAAAAGTTTCATATGCTTTTAAATGCAAATGTATTTGCTAAAACACAAGAGCTCTACTAGGTCCTGCACCCTCCTAACCAGAACAAATGCATCCACCCAGAAGGCCAAACATTTCAGCCACAAAAATCAATGCATTTTAACACAGCCAATAAAATCATATTTGAGATGAAACACTCTTATTAAAACCAATACATTTCCCCTGGAATGTATGTAACATTATAGAAACCATCCTGGCGTCACTGGAACTCTAAGTAAAAATTGTTTAAAAAGCTAAATAGGAAAAAACGGAGAGAAAAAAAAAATATTACTAGTGGTCCAAGCCTTGCTAAGTATCAGAAAACATGGAATATTTCCATTTCTTCATCACCACTCTAATCTCATTCATCCTGCACAATTTAATGCACTGTCAACAACTACTGGAAAAACATATTTTAGATCACAGCAATCTCATTTTAGTTAGGCAATCGCTTCCTTAACAATACACTAAGTGTACAGAACATCATAGTACTTCCTCTCCCTCCCTCTCTAGGCCTTTGCCTATGTGTTTTAGAAACTTCCTTTAAAAATCTCACAATTCATGTGTGTATTGCATGGACACTATGTTTTTTGGGGAGTTTCCTGTGATAGGACAATGAAAACCCTCTGACCCACGGGAAACACAGAAAACAAGGCAAAAGTTCGTAGCACCTCCCTTTCACATCTAACCATGCAGCAGCGTTGGCTGAAAAACAGTATATGCCTAAAATCTGCCTATACTGCCTCGTCACTTGGTGACTCATTTGTATTTTAAACTGTGCCGGAGAACACATGGCATCACTTCTGCATCCTAGAAAAAGTGGGAAATTATTTTTCAAGTAAGGTGTTTTTCAAATAATGTTTTGCCTTTGCATGTCTTCCTCTTGAAAAGTGACCCAGGTATATGGACTTCAGTGGTAATATCATACATATATATAGCTATATATTGTTGCCTGATTAGATTATCCTAGTTTGACAAGACTAAAATTTCCAAGTTCTTGAAACAATATGTACTCCCTCTAGTGTCCACAAAAACCCACTCCAAATGGCAAATGCACAGAACCAGAGATAAGCCATACGCAGTCTTAAAATAAAGGCATATAAAAAGTAATACATGGCTTGAGAATTAATAGACACCAAATTAAATCTCACCAACTCACATTTCAAACAGGGGCTAGAATTTTATGAAGAGAGTTAAGGCTGGATATCAACCTGGTCAGGAAAAGACCCATGTAATTGTGAAGAGAGGAGCGTTTCACTGTTTGGCTAAAAATATATCTGTTGAATTTCTGTTTGGTCACAAATCCGTACATTTAAACTGATACACCAGTTCAATTTGTCTCCAAGAAAATAGCGAACACTATAAATTCACAATAAGATTAAAATCAATTATTTAAATTGAAGTTTTCTGCTTGCTGGTTTAAATCAGAGCTAAATCACTTCAATTTAAGTCAATCCACCTCATTGAACCCTGTAATCTTTAAGTCAATGACACAACTGTCACTGACATCAAGAGGATGGCTTAGGAGGATTCTCTTCAGCTATGCAAACCAAACTCTTACCTGCTTTTGCCAGAATTACATTTAAGCAATTACTAGCCCCATTTGATAAATCTGTTTTATAGACTGACATAGGAAAGCATCAAGAACTGCATAACCTCACGCAGTAAGACTAAGGAAACACACAGTCAGAAAGCCTTCCCCATGTTGCACCCCACACATTTATCTTATAACTGGCCCTGGCTGAAAGCTAACTTTATTTCTTTCCTAGGAGCATTAAAACCTGGATCCAGCAGCATGTACATAGAGCTGTCTGAACCAGTGCAAAACTCTGTTTACATCAAAACAGGCAACATCTGTCCACTCACATAGGCTATGTTGGCAAATCAGGGTCTAAGAGTCTTCTGCACTTAAACTGTTCTTTTCTGGGGCATATTACAAGTCCAGCATTTTTAATAAAAAGCTAGCTAATGCTTTACTGTTATTGCCATGCAAGAGAAAGATCCTGCATTCATCATTCACAACTCTCTCCAAAGTCATGGCTGGACTTTGCCAACACATTAATTCTCACTATTTTCCTGAGGAAAAAGAAAAGACCTTTGGAGGAGAACCAACATAGTGAGCATACACAACAAGCATACACATGAATCCAAATCAGAAAATGTTTTCAGCTAAAAAATGGTTGCATATATAAACAGAAAGGCAATTAAAACAATTAAACTAAATAACAAACTAATTTACATATTCCCATGGGTGTCTTTATGAGCAATAACTGTAGGAGTAAGTTAACTTAAATAGGACTATTAATGTAACACAACAACATATTGATCTTATGTCCCCCCTGCCCCAAAATGGCTGTTTTCCTAGATCTCCCGTCTTTGTATTTGAACTATTCCTTTCTTAAAAGCTATTTCTGAACATCCAAAGGGCTTTTGTGACAGGTTAATTTTTTTTTTTCTGGGAACTGCATGTAGTTCTGATAAACACTGATGCAATAAAACCAGAATCTACTACCCATAATGAAGCAATTGGGGGTGGTGGGGCACTGGAGTGGGTTGCCCAGGGGGGTTGTGGGTGCTCTGTCGCTGGCAGTGATTGGAGCCAGGCTGGATGTGGCCTTGAGTGGCATAGTTTGGTGTGGGGTGTCCCTGCCCATGGCAGGGGGGTTGGAGTTGGATGATCCAGAGGTCGTTTATGACCCTAACTACTCTATAAATATGGAAAAAAACAATTAAACTATTTTATTCTCACTAATACTGGCCAGTTGTTTTTTTCCTGAAACACTTCCTCTGAAAACATACACAAGTTCTTATGTATTGGCACCCAGAAACATGCTTGCGTTGCTGTATAAATATATTTGGAACCTAATTTCAGACCTTATAGAAAGACCTTTAAGAAAAATGGAACCCTAACTCAATTTTTACACTTTCTTCAACTCTTCTGGGAAGCATCAACAGCAGCATTATCATATCACCAGGACAATCAAGAAATTGCTAGCTTATTACCCACGACGATACCAAACTGCAGATGACTTGTGTAACTTGTCTTTACAGGTCCATTATGGTGACTACACTTGCATTGTCTCCATACTGGACCAATTCCTGCATTATTTGTAGAACTTCAGCACAAGCAGCTGCTGGGCAGAAACCCCATGTAAAAAAAACATACCCTACCTACCTGGAATATCCTATTATCTTTTCTTGCACCACCAGAAGGCTATTAATAGTGACATCTATTAATAGTGACATTCTCAATAAAATGGATTTTTCAAAGTATACTAGAAATCAACACAGTAGGAAGCCATTTAGAAGTTACTGCTATGCCACTGAAGAAATACAAAGTTATTAAATGTATTTTTAATGGGAGAATTTTTTACTATATGATTTTCTACAACTGCCTCACAGTTTTAGCTCTTAAGTTGTTGCCTGAGAAAAACAACGGTGGTGTTAACTTTGTCATCAATTTAGAATTTCCTTACAAGTACAGCATATTTAATACATACTAGTAGGACTTCAAAGACTAACAGGAAATAAATGTCTAATCACAGAGAAACACATGGGGTAGAAGAGGTGCATCAACTCAGTGTGATGGCAGACTAGTCCAGGGGCAAATGCACAGCAATAAAGAAAGAATAAGGCTGTGTTCACACAGTTTTCCAATCATAAAATTAAGGGTGTTGCATTGGAAAGGGAAACTTTTTTTAAGCTGGTTTAAGATTTAAAGACAGGGCTCACAAGTGACACCAATACTGCCTCAGAAAGTTCTGGTGCACCCAAGCCACATAAAAGACAATTTAGGGGAAAGGGAGAGGGAGGGAGGGCAGGCAGAGACAAAATAAGGAAATTAAAATAATTAGATTAAATCTGGTGGATGCCTTTCTAGATTTTCTGATTTTGCCCTGCATCTATGCAGAATCAGACACATGGATTTGGGCCAAGAAACACACAGTTATGATTTTATTGAACAATCTTTATTGGAGGAAAGGGGTTGTTAAAATTCCATTTAGAGCTTTTTTTAAAGGTAGTTAGTAAAAAGGTTGAAGCTCTGGGGATAGCTATTCTAAGATTAGCATGGAAGTTACACAAAACCCAGAGTAAGCCTGCTTATGCAGAACAAGGGAAGAAAAAGAAAATAAACATTCTCTAAAAATTAAGGTCATCCCATTTTTCACTTGTCCTTTTCTTCCCCAAAGGTACCTTTTTTTTACATCAAAATTTAAGAACTCTTCTGGCCACTTTACCCCCACAAAGCACTGAATGAGACCTCCCACTCTTCCCTTTCTCATGCTAACAGAGCCTTTTTTAATTTTCTTAAACACCTACTAAAGCTGTTTTCAAGTGAGTTCACCTTTGCATCACCCTTCCCACTATATGACCACTTAATACCTGACATTTGAAGCGTGGAAATTACTTATGTTCACAGAGGGGGTGTCCTGACTGACCTCTTTTGAAAAGAAACTTTATCTTTGTTCTCCCTTCCTAAATGCATCTTTTTCCCTACACAAAACAACCAGACTCACTATACATCCAATATGAAACTCATGATTTCTTGATAACTGATCCTTTACTTCAGAAGGAACTCAGCTTTGCAGGTTCAAGAAAAGTCAACTTCCAGAAACAAGTGAAGTGAAAATATCTTATCCTTGAGAATTGTTGTATATCCCCTCATTTATAAGATTATTCACTGAATAATGACTTTGGGAGTATTTTGGGAAGATCGGTTTTACATATCTATTAGTTTCCTCCTGAACCTTATCACTCAGCCTGTTCTCTCAAAGATGAGTGCCATAATATCAGCTCTATCTTTTGTTTTTGTTAGTCCAAGCCTACAATACATGAGAAAAAGCACACAGTTCTTAATCTGCTCTATCTAGCTAAGAACAAAAGGAAATAATACACTTGAGGCACAAGTGAACTTCCTGTAGAGCCCCAGCTACCTGCCTGTGTTAAGTAGACCACACATTAAGAGACCATGGAGAAGATCAGTTTTCAAGCAGATTATAGAAAGAAAGAAAGTGTTCTAGATGATAAAACTGCATGTTTTCACCAGACAGCAGAACTTTACATTCATTACTAAAGACTCACAAGGGAAAGACAAGAGCTCCCCCAGGAGCCTGGATGGATCAGCTGGCACAGGCTACTCTTGAGAGGGCTCTGCCTGGCCAAGTAATACAGCTCAAAACCACCACCTCACCTTGAAAAACTGGTGGAGCTTGGACATTTTTTTGATTTACTCTGGTCTTGTAAGAAACTAAACTGAATACAATTTTTATGCAGGCAGGCAAGCAGATTGCCTCTTCTGGTGGCAGTGGCCAGTTTTCTTGCTTGAAAACAAGTTATAAATAGCAGTATTATTCATACATCAATAGCAGATACTCTAACACATTTCAAAGACGGAGTGACTGTAAACCAAGCCAAAGCAATATATACAAATCCATACCATTCCCAAAATAACCTCTTTTTCTGTAGCTCTCAGCCAAGGAGCAGCTGCATCCTCCCGGTACAGCAAAAATGTCAAAGGCATCTTCCTCTTTATCCATTAGGATGAACTTGCTAAGAGAAGCTGTGCTGCTGGAGCAAACCAGGTACAGTTTCAAACAGAGATTAAGTGACTCTCACAAGCTAGAAAGAGCACTAGAATAAGGGGAATGAAAGGGAAGAAAGATTAAAAGAAAGGTGAAGAGGTGACCTTCTTTGATGAAAAAATGAACATGCTGAAAAAAAAAAAATTAAAAAAGCATATCCAGAGCCCAAAAGCTCAAGCCTTTCCAATGGTATTCACACAAACCCCAAACAGGAGCAGATTGTTAAGATTTCTGAAATCAAGAGACATGATTTTTGTTAAATAGCGTGTGGTAAGAGCCAATAATTTACATATATTTGGGGAAAGTTTTTTTCCTTTCAGATTTCAGGAAAAGAAAACAGGTTATTTTTAAAAGCCTATTTATTAGTATATAGTTTGTACAACGTGAGACAGTAATGATTATTTTCTAATGAAAAAAAATTAACAGATGGCACTCTATAGGCAAGTCTCTATTTTCCCCATTTAATATGAGCTTTGACTAAAGCATCGTGTACTGTCCAAAGAGCTTGTGATTGAACATGACTACCCAAAAAAGGTAGTGTGAAACATGTTTAAATTATACTAACAATTTCTCATTTGCCATTAATGAGATAAGAAAGATCGGTATAAACCAAAAGTTCCAAATTAGCCAATTTCAAAGTTACAAAGCACTATGATATTCCATTCAGCAATTAAGTATTCCCTAATATTTTACATAAGTTTTCAGACACTAGGATTGTATTATGCCCTTTGACTACAACTGATCACTGAATTCAAACTCCCTACCACCGAAGACATACTGGTTGCAGTTACGTGTATAACTTTGCAAAGGGAATCATAGGATTATTACTTCACAGGTGTGAAATGCTGTACCTCCACTTGCTTAATTCTCTATACAGTGTATTAAAGAAACCAATAAACTAACTGAACTGCACAGACTGTATCTCAATGACAAAAAGCAAAAGGGAGTTTTCCTCGCCACACTCCTAATGCATTTCTTACATGACAAGGACAACTTTTATCTAGCTAACTTTACCTTCCACAACCCCTGGCTGGAAAATGAGATTGACAGGGTCTGACTTCTGAAATATACTGCTCAGACACAGAGGGATTTTTGTTCTGTACTATGTAGAAGACATGACTTCAGCAGTGTTTTCTAGCTCAGGTACAGAGAGAGGGAGCTTCAGCCACCAGAGCACTAGCATAACCCCTTCTGTTCAATCCCTTTTGGTTGATATCCTCGGGGGGGGGTGGGGGGGGGGAATTAAAAAAAGAAAAAAAAAATAGGCCTTACTTTGACCCAAGTGGGAGTTTTTAACTAGCACTAAATTAACTATACACATACAACTTCTCTCCTACTTGGGGGGGTAAACAATTCATACAGTAACACAATAGCTATTTAGTTGGTTATCACAGATTAACGATGACTATACCGCAAGTCAAAAGAACAGACTCCGTCTAATTGCACGTTTTTTGTCCTCGTGCAAATAAGGCACAGTTTCTTTAAGGCTGATTTTATGTGTAATATCTGGATTAGCAATTAACATTTTAATTAAAGATGGATTAACCAGTATTAGGAAAATTATGTCTGGAACTGTTCAATTTAAAATCCACCATACATCCACAGATAAACATATCTGAGTGCAAGTCATTTTCTGGTCTGTATAAAAATGACACAATTTATAACAGAGACAGCATAGTAATTATTATACATAGAGATCTCTACTGTACAAGTATAATACATAGGGAAATTTTTTTTTAGAAGCTGTATAATTACCATTAAATTGTTAGATGTTCATTTAGTGAAAGTTCTGACTGCAGCTCAATAAGCTCTGCCTATAGACTAGTCCCATTATGCCCTGTTTAAGCAGAGCATAATGGCAAAGGAGGACACACTGTTCTAAATGTAACTTGTATTAGCAACAATATATGGAGATTTTGGTACTTCTTCCATTTGCAGTTTTTTGCCCCAAGAATAAATTACAGTGTTTTCTGTTCTTGTAGCAAACTTTGCAGGAAGAAGCCTGAATTCATACCATGTGCCTTTTACTCAACATCTGGTCTCCTTTTGTCAACTCATCCTGAGTGCTTGGTTTACTTTTCCTGTTTTGTTTTGGCTTTTTTTTTTTTTCTTTTTTTTTGGGTAGGGGGAAGGGGAAGGGACATAGATGCTAATCCCCATCTCACCTTCTTTCCAAACATAACAAAATTATGATCAGGGAATAAGTGGCACAAATGGCCAAGCAAGTCAAACAGCAGGAAAAAGAATATAATGTGTGGAATATCTGAACCTATTTATTGCTCATTAAAATTACACAATTGCACTTTCAGTTCAGTCACAGAAAGAAACTGGGACAAGCACACTTACAGCAAACAGTATTACCAGAACCTGCAAATGTTCTTATCAGCATCTTTTGAACCAATCTGGATATAGCTGAATGATTCTGCATTTATAAAAATTTAGTACACTTGGAGGCCTAGTAAATAACACAATAAATACAATGAAGCATTGATTTATATAGCCAGCTTTCTACTCTTCAGTACCAAGGTATTTTTGCTTACAATAAAATATTCAAAAAAATAAATCCAAATTTTTATAATGCACTGTTTCTAAAGCAACAGGAAAAAAAAAAATTCTTATAAGCCAATTAATTTCAAAGAGGCAAAGCTTTCTGGGCTGAATACATAGTTCTTCAACATCTATCTCCCTAGATTTAATTTCACTGACATGAGCAGTGATAAAAGAGTTTACTTCCAAAATATACTGAGGTGGCAGAGCACCCACTGGTGGGTGAGGCACATGTCAAATGAGAAGTAACTGCAGCAGTTCACAACTAAGCAGACAAGAAAACTGAACACTTTATGGAAAGGGAATAAGCCTTTTCATCCAACCCTACATTTAAGGTAGCATTTATATAGGTCATGTCAAATTTGAGTACGATTCCTTTCTGTACCTCAGTCATACACTTAAAACTCACTTTTAAAACTTGGAAGGAAAAGGAAACTGAAAATGAAGTTATCCATATCTATGGAGCAACTGGGAAACACTGAGACAGCAGAAATACATTTTATGGCTGCTTATTTAAGTTTAAACATGACATTAATGAGTGGTGCTCCTCAGGGGCTGGTACTGGAACCAGCACTTTCCACATATTCTGTCAGAGACATGAACAGTGGTGTTGAGTGCACCCTCAGTAAGTCTGCTGACAATACCAAGCTATTTAATGCAGTCGACACACTGGAGGGAAGGGATGCAATCCAGAGGAACCCAGACAGGCTGGAGAGATGGACCTGTGACAACCTTGTAAAATTCAACTAGGCCAAGTGCAAGGTCCTGCATCTGGGTCAGGGCAACCCCAAGCACAATTACAGGCTTGGAGGATTTGGGGGTACTGGTTGACAAGAAGCTCAACATGGCTGAGCAATGTGTGCTCACAGCCCAGAAAACCAACTGTAGCTGGGGTGAAACAAAAGAAGGTGATCCTGCCCCTCTACTCTGCTCCCTCAAGAACCCACCTTGAGTACTGTGTTCAACCCTGAGGCCCCCAACGTAAGAAGGGCAGAGCTGTTGGACTGAGTCCAGAGGAGAACTACAAAGATGTTCAGAGGGCTGGAGCACCTCTCCTATGGAGAGATAATTGGGGTTGTTCAGGCTGGAGAAGAGAAGACTCCTGGCAGACTGTAGAACAGCTTTCAGTACTTAAAGGGGCCAATAAGAAAGCTGGAGAGGAACTTTTTACAACGGTGTGTAAGGACAGGACAACAGGGCATGACTTTAAACTAACAGAGTAGATTTAGATATTAAGAAGTCCCTTACTGTGAAGGTGATGAGGCACATTGTTAAATTCAGATGTTTGCTACTTACTGTATTGAGGTTCAATGCCTTGGTCTTTTATCTACCTTAATCACACTTGACAATGCAAACATTGGCATTACACAAGAATAGAGACGGTGAAGAAAAGTAGGGATGGGATGAATTGGTTTTTGAGAGGACATGCTCCTTGCTCTTCTAGCCATGGAACCTACATGACATGGTGTCATGGGTTCAGGAGCAGCAGTCATTTTTCTTTAAGTGGTATCTGGTGTAGCACTGTGTTTTGGATTTTCAGCTTGGGAACAGTGCTGATAACACCAATGTTTATAGTTGTGGCTTGGAGTGTCTAGGCTGGCCAAGGACTTTCTGAGTTTCATGCTCTGCCAGGGAGGAGGGGAGCCAGGAAGAAGCCAGGCGGAAGCAGAGACAGGGCACCTGACCCAAACTGATCAAAGAGGTATTCCATACCACAGCACGTCATGTCCGGGATGTAGAGATGGAGGGAAGAGACCCAAAAAGATGGTGGTGCAGGGGGGTGTGCACAGCACGGCCGGGGATTTGGTATGAGGTGATGGGGTGCACTGTGTAGTCAAGCTTGGTATCAGGTGATGGGGGGGCACTGCGTTGCATGGCTAGTTATCAGGTGAAGATCTGTTGTATTCTCTTTCCTTGTATTTTCTCTTGTGTTATTATTGGTGGCAGCAGTAGTGATTTATGTTATACTTTAGTTACTAAACTGTTCTTATCTCAACCTGTGGAAGTTGCATTCTTTTGACTCTCCTCCCCATCCCCTCGGACTGAGGAAGAAAGAGAGGGGAATGAGTGAGAGAGCGGCATCATGAGTTTGAGAGCCTCAAACCACGACACATGGGAAGGGAGCAACAGAAAGCAAGTACAGCCTCAGTGCCTGTCTAGGCATCCCAACATCTGACACCTTTTGCACTGCAGGTAGCAGAAGCAGTCAGAATGCCAGCTTCTATACTGGGACCTGCTTCCATATTAATCTCTCAGACTCAGTGAATGCTTTTCTGAAAGATAATTGCACAATTTAATGTCTCTGAGATATATACATAACACACAGCATGGCTGCAGATCACAGCCAGATGCTCTGAAAAGGCCAATCACTATGCCTACCTATATTGCTGCATTGTAATGTGAATGCCTGTATTCCTATGAGTTTCCTTCGTACATAGTAAACAATTTCCACCTATTGAGAAGTTCCCCAACATGAACATAAGGGAAAAAAAATTAAAAAATAAAAAAGGCCTCAAACATTTCCAGTGTAAATGAAAAAAGACTGAAGTGTATGTGCTCTTTCTTTCTGTAAATCTTCTTAGTCCTTAGGGCATCATTCAAAATTGCCACTGAGTTAACATCTTGTTGTTTCTTTAACTTGTCAAACCACAAATGGCTATTAACATTTCAGAAATAAAAGCAGAAATAAACAGCGTAGACTGGCAAAGCCTTAGCTGCATTAATGGGAGAACAGAAATACAAAGGGCTGGACATAAATTCTACTAAAAGTAAAGTTTTAAAAATTCACTCACAAAAGTTGCTGCAATACACGATGTGACAGAAGGTATTTTGAAGTGGCATTTGTGCTGCCTGAAGCTGATCTGTCATAGCAACAACCTCATTAAAGCACCCCTCTTGGGAGTGTTAACCTGTATTCTGACTGTTGGAAAGACAGCATTTATAATAGAACTTAATTCAATAAAGAGTCAAAGTACAGTAGACTTGCAGAAAAGTGAAACTGCTAATTTAAGGAAATCACAAAAGGAGCACAAGCACGGTAACAAATGCCTGTGAAAAAAAATTTCGCTTTTACCAATGTAATCCTTCACTCCCTGAAACCACCACTAAAATTTCAGTCTTTCAGGCCGGTGATTTGCAAGTTATTGGGAATTCCTTTTCTTCTCATAATCCCCCCCAACTAGTGCTCAGGATGTGGCTCTTCTTGTCTTCTATTACCCCTACAAACAAGGGGTCACCATGTCACGTGATCACTCTGATTTTTCTCCAGCTCTCACACTGAGCTCCTACTGCAGCAATTCACAACCCACAGCCAATACTGCAGCTGGATCTGCTCCATTCCCCTACTCCACCCTTCTTAACGCTCTTATTTGGTGCCTATCTTTCCTTTAGAATCCCCACAAAATGGAAATTCATGCAAACATTTTGATCTTTAGAAAGAAATATCTACCAATGTTCAGAGCTGCCTTGATACAGCTTGTCATTTTATAGCAGAGTGGCTAAGCAGCAACCAAATATATTAATACATATTTGGATTGCACTTTTTAAAGCTCTGTGATTTAGTAACTTGAATTGACTGCAACAATGCCTAAGTACAATACATTTTGGAAGATCCTTTCCATTTTTAAAGGACCACAGAAAACAGTAAATGAAAAATGAAAGAAAACTGCACCGCTTAGTAAATGAGTCATTGACCTTTCAACCTGAGCACTATTGCTGGAAGCATGAATAGAGGGACCGCAATATCTCCAGCAGTTGTGAGAGATATGGAAATTAATTCAGCAGATTTAAGTTTCTTTTAGTTGCCTTTTAAACTCTTCTAAACTTGGTCTCAATCTCCCAAAAACATGGGATGTTTTGATGTGCATGTGATGATGATGCATGTGACCTGTCACTGATGTGTCACCAGGCAAGTTTAGATATTTTTGGTAGATTTTACCAAACACATGAGCTTTACATAATCTGTGCCCATAAGATGCTGGTGGCAGCACAATAACCTAAAACCTGAGCTATTAATTTGATGTCAGCGATGTGACCTAGAGTGACAAATATTGAATTTCTCTTTTATGCTAGCAGCTCCCAAGCAGCTACAGCAGCCTGGGAACACACGGATCAGCACTCCCAAGGGAGGCAGGGTGAGGTACCACTTCCAGTAAAGCACAGAAACTTCTAGTTTAAACTTCTAGGCATCCCAGAAAGACTCGGGGCTCACAGTTCACTCTGTTCTAACTCAAGATTGCTTGACAAATTATACAGAAGTTTAAATTTAAATTAGCTCTCCAAAAAGAACAATTTTTTAACTTCATTAAAACTGCAAGGCTTTAACCCACAAACTTGATTCAAACTTTTGTAAAAATTTTAAGACTTGCAGCACCTGTATTTTGATCACAGATTACAGTGTCACTTGGAATAACAACAGAGGAAATCAGTAATAAAAGTGTCTGTTCAGTGCAACTTGCATAAAATAAGTTACTTACATTGGGCTGCCAGTATGTCTTAATTTTAAAAGAAAACAACTTCTCATATTTTCACTAATCTCATAGCAGTCCCACACAAACACTTACCAGAAGACATTCCTGCTAAGCTTATAAAATAAGTACTAATTTTCTTCTAATCACTTCCTTTTAATTACAAAATGCAGTTATTATATTCTGGTTTGTTACAAGAAACCACCTCCACAGTTCAAGGTATGATTTTATCAGGTACATGTGAAGCTGTGCAGGCTTTCTGTATTTTAATGTGCTTATTTGCTGTTGGCAGAATTGCATAAGAGTGTGCTTGAAGCCAGTTGCAACTTACAGATTTTTCAATTAAGAGGGAGAAATGTTGGCCAGATAGTTAATTAAATGGCACAGGGACATTTGTTTTTCCCCTTTCACAAATTCCAGTTAGTATTCAAAAACTGTATTAGGTGCCCCAATGTCACCAAAACCAATAAGTCTTCATTTATTGCCAGTAGATTTCTAACCTGGTTGTTTTAAACAGCATGATGAACATATTTTAGCACAATATATCAGTTGTGCCAATTTAGTAAGAAGGATATTGATGGAGCTTTTCCTTTTGTTCCTTCATACGGGGCAAACCCCAGCTTCAAGCACTCAGGAAAGGATATCCCTTGGGTTTTCCTTTTTCAGCAATATTTTTGCTTTTCCTGAGACACACTTTCTCCTGCCTAGGCCATTACTAGCCAGTCTTTTTCAGATCTCTGCCAAAAAAACTTAAGGCTGATCTCAAGATTTAGCATTACCCACCTGATGGGAGCATGGAAAAAACAGTATCCTCAGCTCCAAGGGCTAACATTACCATGCCCAAAGTCTGCTTACATTTCCCCTCCCTGTTTTACTCTTCATTTGGTTCAAAGTCAACATAAGACAGTCACCTGGCAGGCGACAAAGAAAAAGGTCTGAAGAGTGGGCCCCTGCCCCAGGCAAGAACCAGAATATGGCACAACTGGGCAGACCACAGAGGTGCACCCTGACTGCAGAAACAGCATCACTAGCATGCCATTCTGGCACAGAATGCATTTCTGTGTCTCAGATCAGATTATTTGACAATCATAGGGCTGCTAAGGACCAAGAAAGAAGGGAAAAAAAGGGCAGATACTTTTTCCCCCCTCTATAACTCTTAAAATTGTCCTAAAACACGCCTTTTTTTTTTCTTAAGAATGCATTTAAATCCACTTACCTTTTTTCAAGTAACTAACCCTACTCCTGATGCTTACCTCACTCGTACAATAAACTTAAAGAACATGGCCATGAGCAACCCTATTCTATCACCAGCACAGGCAGAAGCCCAACTCTGATGTCTCCTGCCATGCTTTACTTAATCCCAGCTGTTCATGTATTTTCCTTTAAAAATTATATTGCCCCAGCCATTTCCACCGAAAAGCCTGCAATAGGAAGGTAGAACATCTAAACTTGGAAAGTATATGAGCCCTGCTGATCTAGTGGCAAGTACATGTTTTAAGTGGTGGGTTTTCCCCCAGGTATGGGTATGCATATTGTTACCACGCAATGAAATTCATATACATACCTCCTACTGACTGGTTTTGAAGGATATCCTTTTGAATGATTTATGTCTCATCAGACTTTGACATCCAAGAACATATTAGTCTGCTTTTAATTCCCTCTTCTACTTAGAACCTATATTCATGTTATCGAGAGAATTAAGATCAATATCAATGAGCTTTTGGGCTATGTTATTACACAATCTGAGCCCACAGCTATAAAGTTCTCCAGCTTTGTTTGCCAGGGTTTTGGGTTTGTCTGTTGGTTTTAAACACTAACCAATTTCTCTTTAAAAATGCTACATCTAACTATGCGTTCAAGCTGACCAATTTTGAATAATCAATTCGTACCAGTAGTTAAGACACACCTGCCCCTAAAAAACAAGAGCTAAAAAGATTACTCGACAAAATATAGTTTTGAGGGATGTGCTTATGGTAAATATACCCAATTGCTTTAAAGGGCAACGATCTCCAAAGTACAAAGTTCACAGATTTACCCACAAGTCCCAAATGCAAACATTATCTGCAAAGTCCATATGCTTTGTATTTCACAAAAGCTTTGCAGAATATATTTAACGTAAGAGAAAACAAACTTAGGTTTTATTCTTCATCTTTTTGACAGAAAGGTGTCAATAGAAAGATGGCAACCAGAAAGCTAACCACAACTCATGCAACTTTATTACTGAAGTACAAGGGGATTATTTTGTTATTAAAACATCAGTACACTACTACTGTTTTGTTATTTTTTTTTCCTTACAGGGGCAGCAATTCCTAGTGGGATGAGCTGCTTTAAACCTTCAGTTATTGATCAGTGGCAAAAAAAAAAAAAAAAAAAGGTGGCAAAATAAAAGCTGAAGTCAAGAATAACACCGGTGAATGTAGACCTGAAGTCCCAAAGTGTGTTACCATTCATTTCTATAAAAATTAGATCTTTGTCACCCATGAATTCTTCACTAATATATTCACCCCCAAAAGCAGGTGTTTCAAGGAGGCTCCTGTGTCTTCAGGAAAGAGGAAAGGAGGTTGATTTCCCCATGGGTTCTAAAAGGCAGTACTTGCACAAACCAAATGTTACTGTTTGCCTCTTCACCTGTTCAGCAGCACAAGCTCTGTCTGGTTCAGAAGCACTGTGGAAAATGTTAGGGTTTCTTTGTACTGGACATGGTTTTTCGTGCTCATTACTAAATAAAGTAACTTCATAATTAAACCAGTAATCCTCCCCATCATCCACTTCTGGTGTGTTTGTTCCCCTGAGGCAGCAATCCCAAATGAAAGCAGCACTCATGAGGCACCTGTATCCTCACATGCTGCTACTGTCTGATAAACTCTGCAGTACCTGATCACCTGAAGCCATTTTGAAGAATCTTTCTGAGGCATAAGCTTTTGTAAAATCTTTCCGAGGCATAAGCTTTTGTAAATTTGATAAAAGAAAAAAACACATTCTTATTCAAAGTGCCAATGTGAACTCAAAAGCAAACAAGTAAAATTCCAACCCCGCTTGCCCACAGTAGGAACACTAAGCCCATAGCCAGGGTATGATCCCCAGATGTCACATGAAAGACAAACATTCAAAGACTTTCACTTAGGAGGGCAACTTCCCCACTCAGCACAAAACAGCGTAGCAAACACAATGATACATAAAGGGATTATTTTTCTTTTTTTTGTTTTTAATAAAAATGTACACACAAATCAGGCAGCAGTTACCACTCCAGGATGATCATCCTTAGCAGAGAGGCATTTCTGTCCCAAAAATCAGAAAGAGTCACTGGCTAGCTTCAAGAGCAAGCACTCTGCAGTGTTAGTTTACTTCTAGGGCTACACCAAGGATATGCTGTGCTATCTTTAGAAAACAAAAAAGAAGTAAAACTGGCTACCGTGTGGCTAAGCAGACTGTTGATCCATTAATTTCTGCCATTTTTCATTAAGATATATAAACTTTTAGAATATGCTCTCAAATTTGCATACTTGTATCACGCTTTTCATAGACACAGCCTTTTATAATGCACTTAAGTTACTCTGAGTGGCTGAATTTGCAAATGCAATGCAGATGCAGAATCAAAGTTTTGCCATACCCACTAGCTCTTTAGTGCTTACTTTATGCAAATGCTTTTAGTTACATTCCTAAAATTCACAGCAACTTCAGTTCTCCTGAATTCCAGTCTTTCACTGGTTGTCTTCAGAGCAGCAGTCAACAACAGAATGGCTATCACCAAGTTTAACTGTATTACAACTTCCTTGCAAGACATTTTTGACACAGCATGATACTATTGCAAGAAGACAAGCCACTGTAAGTCAGTGCAGCTTCACTGAGAAACATTTAACAATTCTGACAAAATCATAACATGGTTCATAGTGTCTTACTCATTACTGAATACTGCTAGCTGGTTAGAGGTTCTGCTGTCTTCAGTAAAAGAAATAAATGTTATTCACGGAAAATATGAATTGTACCAAGAATATTCCACAGCAAAGGCAGTAATGGCATTAGAAATTTAAGCAGGTTTTATATGCTCAAATGTGCTTTAAATACTAAGCCTCACAGTTTGTAGTGGAGCAGTATTTCAGAATTTTGTCATCATTTGTCGACAACCATCTGCTTTAAACTTTTTACCACCCTAAGAGTGTCCAAAATTGAGCATTGATAGGCAGCATTTCTACGCAGAAAGTAAACTATTCACAAGACAAAGAAAGTGACAAAGGCTGGAGACATGGGCACACATGCCTACAAATCCAGAGGAAATGAGAAAATTACAGAAACCTAGATCTGACATTCTCCTGCAATATTACTGGAGATGAAGTTTGCAGGTCTCTGAAAACATAAAAGTGGCAGATTAGCTGACACCAATCCTCCAGAGAAGTATAATCTACAGAGTAAATAGGTAATATTGTGTACTGTCAACTCTGTTCAAGTCACAGTAATGTGAAACCCAGAGAAAGAAATGTAATGTAGCAAGTGCAAGCTGAGGAATTCATTCAGATGGATCTGGACATACATGCTGACCTGAATAGCTTGCTCCAATTTGAAGAAATGTGATAATGGGCCACTTGAGTCAGGGCATAAGATTTTGTACTTACTTGCTGTACTTAGCAATAGTACCTTTCACAGATCTAGATATATATATCCAAAGTTTTATATACACATATATATACCTGCAGCAAATTCCTATAGAAGTGGCTATCGCCAGCCCCATATCATTAACTGCTGCAGCTCAGGTTAGACCCCAAGACACTGCCTGCAAAACATCTTCTTGCCCCAGCATGGTTATGCTCCGAATCTTTCAAAGCCATAAAGGCAATTCAACCCACCAAGATGTGATTTGGGGACAGTGTTTTCATTTTCACACTTCTATAGTCCCGGCTTGCTCCATCTTTCTGTATATGGTTTAATATTGCAGTTTCAAGTGCTTTACCTAAGACTACTACATTAAGACACTACCATGAAGAAAATATTCACTGTTCACCATTCTTTCTATAATCTGAATGTAAGAATAAACCACTTGCTTATAACATGGATCTAAAAGGAATTTATTCAGTTTTGCAGCCTCTTTCCCTTGCTTGCAGTCCCTAACTCCACTGTCATCAAACGCCTCTAAAAAAATAACTTTGATACAGTTACATAACTGCATTTTAAACCAAATGTTCTGATGAACCTGGAAGACAGGCCAGCTCCCCTCCAGGCAGTACATGAATATCACTACTTGAGAAGCGCACAAGTTTTACCAATCCCTACTTATGCTTTATGAAATACTGCTGGAAAAAAAAAAAGCTACTTTAAGATAGGACTCAAAAGGAAGTCAAGTGTTCTCATCCCTGGGTAAGTCTACAAAGGTTCATAGGGATCTGATGTGCTGCATGAAAAAGTATCACCTTGTCATTCTTTCCACATCACTATAACCAAGACAAATGTGTAAGTGTAGCACTTCACCTAGTATCGCTGCCTGTCTTACACAGAACTAGGTTTAACTAACCTAATGTCTTCCATACACACCTTTGCATATTGATCTGTCTAGAATTCCCTCTGGTTTTCAGACCTCATGGTCTCTTTGTAAAAAGTTTTTTTACATAAGAAAATCTCAATGTTATAATTTATTAAAAATAAATAGCTTATGTAGACACATCTTCTAGAAGATTATTACAAACTGAGAAAGGAAAAGTAATAACAACTTTGATCGACATATATTAAAATTAGTTGTAGGAAAAATAAAAGTGAGTTCAGTTTAAGGAACCCAGGCAAAACTGAAACAAAAAGATTGCAAGAAGTATGTACTTCTTGCAGGAAAATCACAGGACAATGCAGACAATATAATTCAATTAAAGCTCTTCTAAGACTTTAATACTTTTAGACTATTTTAATAAAATTGTCCAAAGTTCCCACACACTTACATGTAGCCTGATCCTACCACCACCAAGGACACAAAGAATCTACTTACTTCAGTGGTGTTGATTCAAGTTTGCAATTTGTTTGTTAGCACAGTAAAATATAAATAAAAACTGTTCTTCTCCAGAGAAGAAAAGAGTCTCACTGGCAAATGACATACTTTCATTCCATAAGCACACAGTTTCACACAAATACCAATATACTTTGGGTAAATCAGTGTGTGTTTGCATATGCAAAAGAGCATCCAACTAACTATGATCTTGCTTTGCTCTCTCCTCTTATCATCACAGTATTTTCACGCAAAAAGAGGCAGGCGTTTGGGGGAAACCTGTCTTTCATCTAGAAAATTACTGTGCCTTTTCATTATCTTTTTGTACTAGTGTAACTTCTTTTTACATGTATTTTTATAACTAAAAAACACTACAGTGTTTCTCAAAAAAAGGCTCATTGGACCAAGGATTTATCAGAACTTGTGGCACTTCCAATGCCTTAGAATTATTCAGAAGAACTATGAGAAAAAAAATATTTCTCTTCATGTTAAGGGAGGTAGAAACAGGTGTTTTTCACCATATCACAGCCTCTGAGAATAGCATGCTATTAGAATAATTAGCTAATAAAATAACTAGTGCTAATATAATACTTAGCAGCCCAAACTATTTGACAATATCAGAATTGTAGTTTTAAAATTGCTGATGAGTATTTTTGCTAATCTGCATGTAAGTAAATTAAAATCATAAAGCATTATATCAAAGTCACATGGGCATTTTTGTGGGAGTATGTAGGTTAACAGAACAGTGCCTCCTTTACAGGACACTTCCTCTTACTTCCTCAGTGAGGCAGAGTCTCAACAGTTTGACTCCTCTGGAAGGCCACATCATTTTGTGGGATGCAGCACATGAGGTGTTCAGGAATATCCAGCAGGTGTTGAAAACACATTTTGAATTCAACGTACCATATCAAGAACTTGTAATACTGTAATCTATTTTTCCACCTCACAGAATTGGGCTGTATTTCTAACTGAGTAGAAATAAAAATCTCAAGCTTTACCATACTTCCAGACTGGCATTACATCACCTTTAAAGAGACCTATTACTTATCAGTAGATTCTACGCACTGCAGTGTTCTGTTTATAATACATCAATGTGCTTTATTGCAAAACGGCCAATAAAAACATGGTTGATGATGACATACAACCTTCTTTCTAGCGTCCAACTCTATCCTTGGATTGGTAGGGTTCATAAACAACACATAGAGCCTAATTCTAATCCTCTATTTACATACTGCTTGGGATGCAAAGATATTTATTGTAACAAAACATAATACGCCCAAATAACACAATTACCAGGTACATACAAAGATCTTACTCCTGCTATGAGGATCTCACAAATTCAATCAGATTAATAATATAGTGAACATATTACCGGCAAAAGCATGTGTTTGCCTCTCTAATGATCCTTCCCGGTTCCCGTTAAATCTAATTAAAAGGCACTGAATGAGTTTTATTGGAATTCCATTGCTGAGGTCCAGCCCTGCTTGTACACAGCCTTTCACCTACAGGAAAAGGCCCTGGCCCAGACCACAGAGGCTCCGGAATATCCTCATATTCACAAAGGAAAGGCATGCTTGTCATCAGGATCTCAGCTGCATTGGATGGCTGATTTTACAGTAACGAGTCCTTGTTAATTCAATTTTACCAGCTACCTAAAAATGAAGCTACTGCTTCACAGCACTAGGAAGTTCTGACACTTCTTGGAAATTTTCTGTATTATGGTCAATTGACTAGCTAGCCGGAATACAGCAAAATTTACAAGTATTTTACAAATCTCTTTTCAGTAGGTGTGTATTTTTCCTTAAATTCTAACTAATTTAATTCAAAACTGCACTAGTGGGTTGGACAGAAGGTGCAGAGTCATTTGACTAATTTTTTAAATCCAATTAGACCTTAATTGACTTACAAATTTAGAACCTAGTTCTACAATATGTACACTTAGCCCAAATTCATACTAAATACAGACTCAATAGTCTGTACGGCTTGCATAAAAATAGCCAAGTTCTGATATTTTCTTCTTCATCATTAAGAATGTTTTGACTAAGTGCAACTAAAAAGAATTCTCAAAACAATTTTTTTTAATTGCATTTGAAGGAACAAGACTATTAAAGAAGAGATTAATGCATACGAACCAGGCAAAAGCAACAACATACTGGGATTCAAAGTATGCTACTTCAACAAAACCAATGTCCTACTATCTAAATTACTAGCATTTCTACAGATAGCCAGAATTCTAAATTCACCAATTAAAATTACATACATCCTTTCAAGTCAATACAATAAAGAGAAACCTATTTTTTTCACTGCAAACAACAGATAAAAGGACTTGTAATGAGGCACTAGAGGAACTGCACTTGCAAGCTCCAGACTGAAGTCAGTGTGAGTTTTGCCACTTTCTTTAAATGCAGAACAATTTGGGTCCATATGAACGTCAAAGGTATGACATATGCTGGAATTTACATAGCAGCAGTCATGTAACACTTCAATAGAACCACTGCGTGAAGCAAGAGCTTTTCTCCAAGTCTTTGGAGGACAACTACTGCAACCTGCAGGAATATCAGCAGAAACTCTAGGAGAGCTTAGTAAAAACACTTGCTACAAAACAAGTCTACAAATCTTTTTACATCAAACACTTAGTTTTGAAAATGTATTTTACCCTTTAAAATAGTTGTGTTTCTTCACCACTTTTCATTATACTAAAGCTCTCCAAAATCACTGAACTTAAAGTAACAATCCGGGTGAGAAAGAATGTGCAAGTCAGTTCACAGAAAACCACATATACATTTTGCTCAGATTCCAGAAGCATCAGGATTTTGTGTATGCAAGCACAACTTCAGAGAACATCTATGCATCACCAATTGCCTGTAAAACCAGTCACTGAAACCGCACCTGTGGACATCTCCCCACAATTTCTGCCTTTAATTATTTCTTATCAGACATCCTTCTAAGTATTGTCCTAAATTCATCATTATGTTTTCACCCTCCTCTGTAGTCTTACCCCTCCAATGATAGCTTAAGTAATATTATTCTTCTGAATAAATAAATGGCAATGTCACTGTGACCTTGGAAGCATCTTTGCATGTAAGATGCTAATACTTACTATGTAGGTTGAAGACATAACTTAAATACAAGAAGATATACTTCCATAAGTATAGCACCGAAGAAGCTTTCTTTTTTTTCCTTGAGATTACTTTCCAACAGATGGCCAAGCTGGAGCTCAGCCTGGTGAAGTAGAGCAGTGCTTGGTACACCCAGTTTCAAGTACTATACTATAATAACAAGACAGTTGTAAAGCCTTATATTGGAGTCGCTGTTGCCTGCTGAAACACCTTAACAGGGACTGAAGGCCATCACCACAAAGAGACATTTATTTCATCTGGTTTGTGCTTCTCCTACCAGGGTGAGTAATCCAAACTCACATTAGCTGAACCTTAAACCTGAAATTCCATTTAAAAGTGATTTGTTTCCAGCCTTCACTTAAATGTGGTCAAGGGACACGGTGAAAACAATAAATTCCCTGCTAAGTAGAAAAAAGACAGTAGTTTTGGAAGCATTCTTGATTCTAGAGAGGAGTAATGTTCATGAAAATATATATATATTTCCTTCCTTACAATAGCTTAAAAATAAAAAAGATCGAATATGTGATACCATTCTTCAGGGAACTGGAGTTTTGTGTTACCTGACATTTCCCATTCAGTATAAAGGCTACCTTACAGGAGGATGTCTTGCAAGACTTTGCTGGCTAGCTGCTTCACCACACCAGAATCTAAAGAACAGATCCAGAACACTAAAACCACACATTAGCAAGTTAGCACTCCTGTGGTGCAAACACCAGTGATCTGCCATCAAACACAAACGAACCCACAGCTTCACCACAGACCATAAGTCAATTATAACAAGTAATACACTCATCAAGAGTGCTGTGGTACACATTTCACAACACCACACATTTGTGTGGTGCATTCTAAATTACCTACATCAAGTTCTGCTATCTGGGGCACCTATACAATGTGTACAATCTCTAGGCTGTTATACCAGTCAGCACAGTGGATTCATGTAATGCTGTTCTGGAGCAGCACAGACACACACCAAAAAAAACCAAGCACAACAACAACAACAAAACAAACAAACAAACAAAAAAAAAAACCCAAACAGAGAGAGAAAATAAAGGGGGTGGAGGAGCCTACGCATGAAGCCAAGGTGAAGCTCCAAGGGTGGAGAGAGCTGTGGAAAGGAAATTCGCCCACCAGAGCTACAAAGCACCTCTAGCTCAAGAGCACCCAGGAGGCGGAGATGGGACCTGTGAAGTTCCCTGCACGCCTTTAGGGAGAGCAGGTAACAAGTGCAGTCTTCTCAGCTTCATAAGCTGTCAGCAAGGTTTTTCTCAGGCTTCTAGAATTCATTTATTCCAACAGTTGCAACTCCTTCACAGGATATCTGCAAGAGAATCTGGGTCCATGAGATTTTTTAGGAAGAGACTGAGAGAAGCATAAAGATACCATACCTCTCTATGGCTTAAACTGTACACTCTCAACTGTAGAACATCTCCCTTACCTATCAACCTCCTGTCTGGATTCCCTTCTACTCCCTTCTTTTTTTCCATACATTTCCAACACCCTAGCTCCATATCATTTTCTCCTCACAATTATATATATCTATATAAACATAAAATAAAATAAAATTAAAAGTTGTAACCTGGCTCAGGACAGACCTGAGAGACCAGAGGATTCTCTCCGTATTTCAAGCCTAGAAAAAAGGTTTAGGTAAGAGGTGCTAAGAGATGCCCCTCAACCTCCCCTCTTTTTTTTTTTTCCCTGATGTTATCCACTGATCTAACAGAAGGTGTTACCTCTCCCTACAGCATCTCACTAATATTTTATATTACCATGGCTACCACAACACTGCTATTAACACAACCCATGACATTTTCCCAATTCTCTTTTTACCAATGGTGAGCCTCAGTGAATTCCAAATTTCAGCGCCTTTCACATACATTATGCTGAGCATGCTCCAGTGACTTAGAATTTCCTCCTGTACAGGCAAATCAGCTTGGTATGGTCAATAATTTTTGAAGTGTATCATAAAGTTTATCTGATGTCCAAATGTAATTCTCTTACTGGCTGCCTCATCCTGAATCCCTTTCAGGTTGAAACCACTTGACATTTTTTAAACAAAATGCCTTTTAAGTCCTAATTTGTACTCCACTCGGTTTTGATAAGACATGACATTATTATATGATGAGTTAGTTGATTCTAAGTAAATCTGATTTATCCCACTTTTTGGTCTGGTATGATTTACAAGGATGTAGCCTTTTAAGATGGGATTGATTTTAATGTGAGCTGACAGCATTCCCCCATCCCCTTTTTTTCTTTTTGTGAAACACTGAATCAGACTAAGGTAGCTATGAAAAAAAAAAAAAAAAAAAGGGAAAATGAAGCAAAATTTAAATACCAGAAATCAATCTTCATGAGTAATTGGCACCTGCTTATCTCCATCAAGAAAGACTTAGTGACAAATCAGTTTCCAGAATAATTCCACAAATCGTTTGAAAGTTTGATTTTTATTCATAAGATCAGATGCATGCTGCAGTAACTGTAATGTAATCTATTTTGTGAACACCGTGGAAAGTTCTTGAAATGTTTTCCATCAAACAAGCACTAGCACAAACATGAATCTTCATGTACCAAAGTAAAAGCATATGCACCCTTCATAAAACTGAAAGGTTTTCTAAGACCCTTTCCTACCCGGGTGTTCAGCTGGCATCATATGGAATACTACCTTCATTTCTTAGCAATACCCTTGTACCTTACTATGCAGCATTTCAAACGTGCAAGTTTGTGATACTGCAGTTATACTTCTCTTCGTTAAGCAGTTATTTCTCATTTTTAAAGCACAGATCTCTTACCTAATTTTGACAGATATGTGGGAAAGGGACCGGAGAGGTTTGGTAGTCGGCTGAAGCAAAGATCTATACCCAAGACTGACTATCTAGAGGCATCCGCACTCGCTCAAATGAGTTGTAGGCAGTTAGTAAACAATTTAGCAGGTAGTGTATACATAATGGAGAGGAGCTGGGTGCGTAAAGGTGAGAAATCAATGCTTTACAGAGTTTTATTTCTACTCAAACCTGTCTAAATCCTCTCAGACTGGGTATAACAACATTCAGAGCAGTCTCATTCATGAGACCAGGCAGTTTTAAAATTGAAGAGCTGCAAACAAGCCGACAGACTATTTTCTTGTTAGCAACGTTTTCTACAGCGGTAGGAAAGCCTGAGCCAGAGAGGCACACTGCCGTGCCTGCACCTGAGCAGAGCAGAAGCGGAGCTTAGTCTGTACGCAGAAAATCTTCGATTTAAACACTTCTAAAGAAAATGATAACGAACTGGGAAGCGTACAAAATGCGACAAGAAACCTCGAGACCAAGTCCGACAGGAGGACCGCTAGCTACCCACTGACCACAGCCGGCTTCCGAGAAAAGAATTAAAAAGAAAAAAGAGTTGCAACTTCGGAAATTTCCCACACCTGGGCTAAGGGCTCCTGAGCTCGCTCTTCCCCACCTCTGTCCCCGAGCCCGGCAGGGACCCCCCGCCTAAATACAAGCCCAGGTATCAAGCTCCCGGCAACTTCGCAGGATTAAAAGACCGAACTTTCGCAGCGCTCGGGAGGTCTGCGGGCTCCGGCCGTGCCCGCGGTACCCAGCCCTGGGAGCTGGCACCGCCCCCGCTAGCAACAGGGACCTCACGGACGGACCGGACCGCGCAGCTAATTAACTCCTCGCAGCGAAGAGCTAAGAGTCCGTGCTTTTAAGCCGATCACCGCGGGGCACACCCCTCCGCCAAAACCCTATCCCCGTTCACTTGTCGTCGCTTTGGGACTCGCCACGTTCTCGCTCCAGCGGGAGTCTCAACCTAGCGCAGCGCTGCCGGCACCGAACTTTGCATGGAGCGGTCCGCAGCCACGCAGCGCGGAGAGGCAGGGAGGCGCGCAAAGGGGAAAAACTTTCCAGGGAGAAACCGACGCCGGCGGAAAGTTCAGCGGGCGGCGTGCAATGGTGAGCCCCGGCGCCCTGCTGCGCGCCTCACCACGGACGCGCCTTACCTCCGCGGGCTTCCGTTGCAAGCGCCTCGGCGACGAGCGGTAATCCCCAGAGCATCACCAGGGCCAACAGGAGAGCGGACATCGCGACGACAGCGGCGCGGCAAGAGCAAACCTGCCTTGCTCTTCGACCGGCCGCGGACGCGGAGCCTCTACGGGAGCCGCCGCTACGCCGTCAGGTTTCAATGCCGAACTCGGCTGGACTCGCCTCACGCAGCGAGCAGGCAGCGCGGGGCGCCGACGGCC